>JABFOV010005299.1:0-12310 GCA_022817685.1 Aradophagus sp. ZL-2020
CTGTTGTACTCGTGTCTTTGTTTGTTTTTTTTTTTTCAAAGAAGAAAACGGAATACGTGGTGTGGGGGGGTTTCTTGGGCCCGGGGATGTTTTTAAGAGACAGGTTTTAGTCTCCACCTTTTTGGGCCATTTTTTTCCCCCGCAGTTTTAAAATTTTTTTGTTTTCCTAAAGGGCTTTTTGTTTTCGAAAAAAAAAAAAAAAAAAAAAAAAAATTTGAAAAAGAAAAAACGTAGGAAGCAAAAGCGAGAAATCCGATCCCGAAATATCCGTTACCGAAATTTTATCGACCGATTCGGTGGTGCATATTCCTTAAATTAAAAAAAAAAAAAAAATCCAATTAATTGAAATACGCGAAGAAATGAAATGGTTGTGGCCGAGCGATTGCAAACCTGGGCAAAATAATGTGAGGGGCAAACAAATGAAAAGCATTCCACTCGCGGTGTGCCGGAGAGCGAATTGAGCGCCGACAAAAGAACTTAATTAGCCGAGCGACGATTATGCTGACCAAATTGGTACGCCGGAAAATCGGCCCCCGTTTTGGCAAGCCGCAAACTCGCAAGCGAAGGTGCGTCGAGGACCGAGTCATCGTCCACTTGGTGTCGGATTTCATTACCGAACGAAAATTGGATCGGCCGATCGGTCGACGCGCAAACGATCGACGAACGAAGAAAGTCAGGACTTTGTGTGCGCGATTCACACTTGCTTTGCGATAATCTAAGCAAAGCTATGGTGCAGCCCGTGCAACGAAAAAAGCAAAGTTATTATACGACTGAAGTTCCAAACGTTTTGCATCAACGAATTCGAACTCGATAAAAGTGTACAAAGTACAATTTTGTTTTACACTTTTTTGTACAATGTTTGTACAAACATTAAATAACAGTAAACTTAATTATAATACAATCATTCAAAAGATCTCGGACTGTTTTCCGATGTCTCTCAGTTGATTGTAGACATTTTTTAACACGTCAACATTAATTACAGACATTTGCCAACAATTCAATCAACATTTTTCTAAGTTAGACTTTGTTGACAAGAAAATTAAAATTTTGTTTCGCTATAAATCAATTTTAAATAATAATCAAATGAATCCGCATTTTATATTTATAAAAACAATTATATGCTCCCATGATAACAAAGCTGTAGATAGCGCGTTCGTAGCTTTTTTCGAACGAATCACATCCGACCCGAAGACAACTTTTTCCGTCGTTATTTCGTGCCCGGCTGGTTGCGTGATTCATCTGCAAAAATGTGCGCGCAATTGTCAATAGCGGAAGAAATTGCAAAAACACAAGGCCGCGCAGTTGACGAGCCCCGAGATTAAAGTCGAATGCGTCGTGTCAAACTGCTTTCGCGCGCGATTGATGACAACTTGTTTCGGACGATCCAATTCCAGCTAACGCTGGCATTGTTACAAGGAACCGATGGCTTTGAAAAGATTAATCTCTTGAAAGTCCGCCACGCGAGTTGACGTTTAATTTCCGAATTCTTGCGATATCGCGCAATTAATGCCATGCGGTATCGCTCGCGGTAACTTTTAATTTTCGCCGTTTTCGTAATTCCACGGTCAAAGGTTTTGCGCAATTTGTCAAAAATTTTCTGCCCAGTCGAGTGCGATGGAAGTTCATTATTTATAATCAAAAGTTCCACTGCTGGATTTTACTCCTTTTTTTTCCACAAAGATTTGAGCTTTGATACCGCGAACCTTGAATAAAGCGTACATTTGAACAGTTTCGTTAACATTTGTAACTTGATTAATAATTAATTTTTCCTCAAATCGGTTTCGTCATTAAATAAAATCAACAAAAAAGAAAAACACACTCTAATAAAACTTTAAAAACTTTTTGCACGCTATAAATTTAAATCAATTTCACATGAATTTTGCACGTTTTTTTAGCAACGGAAAAACGAATTCAATTTCTCAAGCAAAAAAATGTATTTCGTTGGATACTAAAATCACAAAAACAAATCACTCGAACAAATTTTTCTTTTTTAGACTCATTTCACAGATCAGCAATTTTAATACATTTTACTGTTCCCAAAATTTTCATCAAATTGTAATACTATTGAGAATCAAAGGTAAATTCTGAATTTCATTAAACAAAATCGCTTATTTAATTCTGCCGATCGGGTTTCGGATGGTGTGCCGAGCGAACGAAATGAAATTGAATATATTCCGTAAATATAAATTTAATTTATTCTACAGAAACAACATTTCGATGAAATCATTCGGCAAGAGACTTCGCTAGGACTGAATGTAATCCTAGATGAAGATAACCGAACAAATTTCGGTTCAAGTGAATCCGTTTCTGTAAATCATTAGCTGATTAGGTCTTGGTGAATGTCTACCTTCCGAGAACCAAATTGCACATTCGACAATTCGGCCCGCCAATATTACGACGTTCGTAAAACGCTGATGTCGAATTCCAAACCTATCGTGAATTTGATTTCGCTACATTATTTAATCGCGATAATCGTATTTGCAAAAACTAGTAGGTACGGCGATTCAATTTGCATCTCTATTGCGCATATCAATCAGCTTTTAAACGAAGGTATGAAGTGTCATAAATGTTTTACGTGGAATACACTACGGATAAAATTAGCTTGATGTTATGGTTCAACGTGAGAAAGTCAGCATTTTGTTTTCGATCACGTGGACGAGTACGCGGATCTGACGCGAATATCAATTATTGTAATTATCGATCCCACGAACGAAAAACATGCAATAAGTTATCAGTTTAAAATAAATACTTAATAAATTCAATTACTGAGTTTGAATAATTTATTTTTGAATTTATTGAATAAATTATTAAATACGTCAATTACTTATTTATGCATATTACCAAGTACGTTTCATAATTTCACTATTAATAATTGCTAATTACTTTTTTAAACAAAGTATTGACTTTTTGACCGAGTTATATGAATGAAATTTATTTCGGTCCAACTTAGCGGGGTACTGCAATTTTTTTTTAGTTTACTTTATGATGCCATCAAATAAGATACATTGTGTTCGATTAACATAAAAAACTGCAAACAGATACAGGATTGTTTTTAGTTAATAATATTTCACTTTGCAGTTCAAAATATAGTTTTTGATATTATTAAATTTTCCTACTCTATTGTTCTTTTTCTTTATCAAGCAAAAAGAAATTGCGTCCTGTTCCTCTTGAATGACTTTGAACACATTCATGCGTAATCTCTTACGTGAAGTCCGTGTTTCCGAAAAATAAATCACGCCTTTTTTTCCTTAAAAGAACATCACAAAACATTTTATTCACGAAATACATTCAACACATTGCAAAATAGTTTGCGGTAAAATGTCGACAGGACTACAAATTGCTTAACAACTGAAGTAAATGAATAAAAAATTTCAAAGCGGTAAACTGATCAAAAGAACGTTCCACCGCTTTTTCTCGTCTTAATCGACAAATAAAAATAATGGATCTTTCGAAGCACTTGTGTTTCACAATTGTGCAAAAAGTGACTCTAAAACGATATTCTAATAAAAAATACTTTCGTATCAAAATAAAAACAAAATTAAAGTCTGAGATGAAAAAGTAATGTTATATTTTAAGGAAAAAGAGTTCAATTTTTTCACTATTATTAAGCCAATGCCATTGTTAAGAAAATAATGAAGTTTTTGTCACAGATAAAAGTAAATATAAATTTTAAATTTCAAAATTTGCCTTTCACTAAGAAAGCTTACTTGCAAAAAATGACGCGCCTAAATCTTCGAACAAGGATGTAACTTTCATTCGCGCTTTCATTATTATTCTACGAGATATTTTATTAAATATTGACGGTGTTATTTCAGCAATTTCTTTCCTCCTTAAAGTAGCGTAAAGACTTGCAAGCAAAATATTCATGACGATAAATTATGTGTTATAGGGCTAACATACATTATATTCTGTCACCTACAATACTCAGAAAAAAATACATATATTTTACAGTTTAAAACTAATTTTTCAAACTTATTAGAAATAAAATGGAAATATTCTATATGCAAACACAAACTTTTATTGTTTAAAGCTGTACCATTTGAATGGCTGACAATAAAAATGTGTTTACATACGTGATAAGAACAACAACATCATTGTTGTTTCAATGATGTTTTATTTTAATAGTTTTGTAGTATAAACAATAAAATTAAAATATAGTTTTTCTGAGTATAGCTTCCAATAATACTACATTGGAAAAACTATATTGTAACTACCGCAACATATATTGTAACGTAGACAATTTCATACAGTAAACTGTTTACGATATCATATGGTAACTAACTGTAGCCAATGACATTGCTCGATTGCTTTATTTCGACCAAGCAGCATGCTGGAAATTTTACTTTCTTTTATTTTATTGTACGATATCGTTTTCTCGGTGTATTATTTGAATTTTTTTAGATATGTATTCCGCTTAATTACACCGAGAAAACGATATTGTGATATGGATTGTGAAAAAATGAAAAAATTTCCAGCCTGCTCATTGGCCGAAATAAAGAAATCTAGCAATGTCATTAGCTAAAATTAGTTACGATATCATATCGTAAATACTTTACTATGTGAAATTAAATACGTTACAATAAGAGTTATGGTGGTTACACTATGGTTTTCTCAGTATACATACGCGTTTTTCATGAAGTACACACTGAATAACTTTTGCAAAATTAGCTGCACTCTGTTCTCCAAGTATTAAAAAATAATATCTCACTTGGCGTGTTTGGCACTTGGCGTGTCCCGAAGAAAAATGGAGTCATCAGTTTGGCGGTTCTGTTAACATTTACCAAGACGTGGAATAATAGACTACTGTCAAATTTGTAAGTGGCAACGTAATTAGTTCGAAAGTTGTAATTCATTTATCATAGAACCACAGTCGGCGATGTGGTATCGTGACACACTCTACGTGTGATACGTGCGCCACGCTGGTAAATAAATCATAAGTTATACGTTCTGTATAATTTCCACTCTACATTTGTCAAACGTTCGCGATACTCGAGCGACGTCAATATAAATTCGAGAAGAAATCAATAAGCGTCATGATCTAGACTAAGAAAAAAAAAACATCATTAATTTAACAAAAGTCCTTGACTCAATAACAAAAGTTCTACAGTGAATATATATTTAATAAAAAATCTTTCGAAATTTACACAAATTATTTTAAAATATTATCGAATGTAGAATATTTTTAAAATAAAAAAGTAAAAAATCATAATTGTTGTACGAGGCTACTTATTGTAGGTGGCGTTCCAGAAAGTGACTTTCTTGACTCGACAAATATTATTCTTATAAGCGTAAATTTACGGTTTTCGAGCAAGCAAGTACTTTCTTGAACCCAATCCTGACATTCTTGATGAAATCCATTTTCGTTTTCCCTTTAATGAAAATGGTTAAAAATGTTACAACTTTTGACTCAAGTGAAATATTTTTAAGAGTGATGTTATAAACACAATAGTTTTAATATATAGTAAAGTAATACTACATTTACGAAGTAAACAAAGGCGAAAAGAGAATTCTGCTCTTTCGTGATTTATTTCTTGCGTTAACATTTTGTTTGTCCTCTTTGTTTCTATTGTAAAACGATTATCATTGTGAACCAAGACAATTTTTTTTTAATTATTACCAAGTGTGATTTATCATGAATTGACCTATATTCTTCTTTCTGAAAGAAAAAAATAATAGTTTTGTCTAGTACAAAAAGTTGAAAAAAAAAATTATTTTTATAAAAAATAATCTACTTTCTCAGCTAATAAACATGACTTTTATAATTAAAAAAGATTATAGTAATCAGATTTGTTTAGCATTCAAAGTCATTGCAATTCAAGTAATTTCTTAAAATAAAGCAAATTCATTCTTTCAATTCATTATTATTACTCAGCCTCTCGAACACTAAATTTTAAAACTCAAGTTACGCATGTACGACGCAAGTACGATGAAATTTTATCGTTTCTTTGTAAATAAGTTTCATTCATTATTAATATCAAAAACTAATATTCTTCACATCAGAAAATAAACCTGTTTTTGCTGTCAGAGACGGAGTTTAAAATTGCATATTTTTTATGGATTTGTATCGCTTTAAAAAAGTTACGTCTGTCGAATGTTAATGTTTCAAGGATTTGCAAATCGTGTAACAGATATTTTAATATTTCAAATGTTTTAAGTAGACTACTGCTAGTAAATATTATTACTATTAGAAACATAACGTTTTATTTTATTAAGTAAAAATTTTGTTCAAAAACTAGGTCATCAAAGTTGGTTACGTTTGTTATAACAAGTCTGTAATAATGTAGTTACGCTGCCAAAAAGATCTTCTACAAACTACTTAAAATAAAGAGTTTAGCAGTTTCGAACAACTTTATATGGTGTAAGAAGTTTAAAACTGCCAAACTTTTTATCTTTAATAGTTTGCAAGAGACTTCTTTTCACAATGTATATTGTTATCTTTTTTCGTGATATTTCCGACATGCTTTTAAACAAAATAATTTGTATTTCTTTCAAATTAATAGACGAATGAAACCCGACCTGAGTACTCATTGTTTCTGTAAAGCCAAAACTTATTTTTACTTATAGTCACATACACATCAAAAAAACATCATTTCAAAAAGTGTAATAATGTCAAAAAATAATTGTGTTACTTCTTATCAATTTACTTTGAAAATTACCATCATTTAAAGTCAAAATTATATGTTTAGAAATTATTGCAAATACACTCCCAAAAGTATTAATTTCAATTTAAAAAGATAGACTCAGTAAAGCAACCAATTCTGGCACCCGGAATGCTCATTTGTCTCGTCCCTTTTTTACTATTTATCCAAATGACAACTACTTTTAATTTTCATCAAAATTTATTACGTTTACCGATTGTTCCTGTAGTCCTGTAGTCGTGAATTTATTGTTACAACTACAAACGTTCATTGTCACAAAATTTCTTTTGAAAAAAAAAAAACAAAAAAAAAAAACAATAATATATACGACTAACTAATACCCTGCCGTTTCCACAAAAGAAAGAAATTCGACCTATCTCAGTCTTTTTGTTATAAATAAAATGGATCTTTAAACATTAACCCAGCTTGCCAAACGATCCCACTGTCTTTAAACAACCATTTCTCGTCAACTTTTATTCACAAAGTTTTTCCACCAGCGCAGAAAATAATGAAAAGAATTCAATTTCAATCTAAAATTCATTAAAGGGCTTTATCAAAGTACCAGTATCGTTCACTTTATTGCCGGTCAATTTAAAAAGCTGAATCGAGAATTAAACAAACGCTTAACTAACTACTTCCACGCGTTCCCGGCACTTGCTCTTTTTTCCATTATTGTCATTTGTTCGCTTTTCCATACGTGTTATTAAAAGAAACGTGTCCGACATTATCTCCATCTGTTTATTATTACTGGAGTGCAATTTCGGGAAACGGCGATGATTAAAGGAGGATTCCGCGAAAATAGCCGGGGCTGGCTGCGCTGGTGTATCGCAGCGCGTATCACTCCGTACAATTGAAAAGAATACACGGAAATGGTCGCTTTGCGAAAGTGGAGGCTGACCTCGCGCCACTCCGCGTCGCACAATGCCAACGCGGCGAGCGCTATCAAACGTACGCGTCGACATAATCGCGACGGTTTGATGCCATCCCCGACCTACAAAATCGTGCCGCCCGTAATAAATGCTCCGCGTTGGGAATTAATGAGCGCGCCTGTGTGTTCGCCGACGTCGCGTTGAGTTAAAAATCGGCGGGCGATGAAAAAAACAAGACAGGTTACCCCGATTTCACGCGACGAACTGCCTGCGTCATAAAGCACCGATTCACTTGGCGGTGAATTTTTCACGGTGACCACTATTTTTATAAAACAAAATTCCATGACTTTTCCAGGTTTTCTAGAGGTTTTAAACAACTTTTCCCTAACTTTTTGATAAAACAATTTCATGTATTTGAGTACATATTTCCTCATATAAAAATAACTTGTTTCTATAATATTAAAAAATAATCATCAAAAACTGTTATTCATTTTAGCAATTCCTTTTTTTTTTAGTATAAAAATGAAGCGAATTGAGGTATGAAAAATTAGTGGATGTATTTTTAGTTATTTGTGACTTTTTAATAAAAAAAATTAAAATAAAATAAAATTCCCCGGTAAAATTCCCCGACTTTTCCCTGTCCAACGTAGTTCCCTGACATTTCCAGGTTTTCCAGGTTTTCCAGAAAGTAGCCACCCTGAAGAAACTTCGTCACTTTTGACGTCGATTGAAACTCGTTCGGCATTATTTGCGATCCGAAACGAATACAGCCATTAGCGGCGGATAAAAAGGCTGAATATTCATGCACGCGAAGATCGAACGCACTTGACTCTCGCGCGCAAATCGCCCGTTGATTTGGTAATTCTTAAATGGAATAAAGCGGCGAATTTTTGTTCGAGAGCTGAGCATACATTGAAGTCGTGGAAATGCTTTTCTTGCCTTCTCCTTTCGCCAGTTTTAAATTAATTTATTACTTTGTTTTCATCACCGCGCGAGAAAATCAAAGATATATACACTGTGATAACACGTGAAATTATATGCTTCCACTTGTGATTTAGTTGTTCGCATTTAGCGTGCAATTAAATTATTGCAAATTTCAAAGGTGGAAGAATAGTTTTCTCTAATTAAAGCGAAAACTATTGTGTCCTAGAAGAAAACTTTATAAAGGCGGACACCCGTGCAAAAATAGGTCCGTAAAAACTTTTAATGTAATCCTTTAAAATCATTTGTAATATATAATTATTGCACGAAGCAATCGTTACTTATCAAGATTGCAAGTAACACCAATATCCTTAAAACTCTTTAAATTGCGTTTGCACACGAAGCAATATGCTCGCGTGAACTTTACGACACACAAAAGTTTTTGTTGGGAGGTAAAATATTTAAATATTCAGAAACGAGAGCAAATACTCATTGATCCGGAGGAAATGTTTACGTAAAATAGAACCAACGATTTTTCGTGAATTGATCAACTCAATGAACATGTGTAAATGTCAACGTGCGAATGCCATATTTTTGTAAAATGGAACAACTATCGTCGTCGAACGTACGCGAAGAGCTCTATTGCAAACATTCATCAATGGCAAACACTAACGCAACGGCATCGATTTCTCATAAATTATGAAATAAAAATACACACAAGTTCGTGAAATTTACAAAAATATTACTTAAACTTTTCGTTTTGGTTTAAATTTTTTTTTTTTTTTAATTATAACTCATTTCTAGATATATCAAATACAATTTTGTTGTTTTATTTCAACATCGCTAAATCCCAATGATTTTTTAAGTCAATGACACTTTAATTATGAATTAATGAAGTATAAATTGAGTAGCCCACGACCATCCACAGATTTTATTAATTTTAATAATTTTAACAATATATTCATTAAATGGAATTTCATCCATTCAATCAGTCGTTCTTATTAAAATTATAATGCAATACGTGCAACAAATTTGCAATACGCACATTTTTTAAATTAATATTCAAATTACGTGTAATCAAATAACGGAAATATGAATGGAGAGACGGTTTAAGCTTAAATAACGTGATAAGATTATATAATAAAATTGCAAAAAGTCCATCAAGCGCCGCGAGCATAAATACGTACTATTCAAGATTTATTTTTAGACTTGCATTGATTGCAAGATCGACAGCCCTACATTTTGAGGATTGATTCGTGAAAACGTGCTAATAATTTTTGACTAATGTTGCACTAAGTGAGTAAAATTTATACGCATAATATAATACGTTTCGGGTTGTTTTCGCTTAAAAATTGCTTCCGCGTTCAAAACCCGTGCATCCATCGCAATGAAATGCTACACGTGAATAATGTGAAATCAATAGAATTGACCAAATGATGCGGTCGAATTGAATCAACGTAGTTTTAATGATAAGACTGTAACGAAAACGATAGCAATCGTTACGAACTAACGTAAATTGCAAATTACATTGACCGCAAATTATGGAGGGAAAAGTAATAAATGCGAATCGCGAGAATGTGAAATTTCATCGAAATACACGAGATGACGATCGACCACCTTTCGCGAAACGACAACACTTTTCATTCAATTTCCTCTTGTCTTGAAAGCCTCGCTTTCCCTAACACGAAGGGGGAAAAATACTTAAAGAAAAGTGCTCGCATTCTGCACATTGGCTACGCATATTAAGGATTGTATTTGAAAATGGACCAATGTCAAATAACTCGGTTCTTTCTTCGTTGCAGCTGCTTTTAATTCACTTCCTTTAGCATAAAAGAACGTGAATAAAGTACACGAGGAGGAAAGTTTCTTGAGTCAAAAGAACAAGTTTTAATAGATTTACAATGTTAACATGTTTGAGAAGACTTACGAACAAAATTTATTTAATACCTTCGAAATAAAGACCAAAGACACTTAAATATGTTATCTGCAATAAATGCCCTATTTTTATTCCAATAAAAATACTTGAATGGTCAATTTTCAGCGAAACTGTTTTGAAATATTAATTCGATCGTTCAGTCAATTAATGATTTTGATTTTGATTAATTAATGATTTTAAGCAAATCTGGTAACAACTTTGATGATAAAATAAGGTTCATTAACATAATGCATTGTTTATTAAATGGTTTCAATAAAAGTACAAACGAAACAGTAATTTATTTACTACCTGGATAATAGACGATGTAACTGACTTGTACTCTGTGTATAATATACCACAAGCATGCTGCTCATAATAAGCTGTTAGTATATTAGTAATACGCAATACGAAACATACCTAATTTAAGCTATAAATTGAAAGCACGTGTATGGCGGCGTATGTCAAATCAGTTAATACAAGTTGTACGTCAAACCACGTCAATACTGGATCAATTTTTCTTTTCGTTAATTGAATATAATTAATTACGAAATATTTTAATTAATTACACGTTTGATACAATGAGAGACCGAATTACGTTACGTTAAAGAGCGTAATTAGTTCGAATACATTGTATGTTTATTATTATATTACGTAAATACGATGAAATGCAATTTCAGACTTAAGGCGAGTTTTTAATTCTTATGAATTCGATCTCGAAGAAAAAAAGTTATCATCATTAGTTTTCATAAACGCTGACAATGCAAAGTTTTAATATGTACGTTAAGAAATAAATTTGATACATTTTTAAAAGTTTTTTCATAATTAGCATTTTTATATAACTTACGGTATAAAATCGAACGTCTTGCATTCACCAAGCAATATGAATAAATATATCGAAGAATAGCTTCACCAACTCACATCGTCACTTGAAATGAAATACAAACTCATGTTTTGATATACATGATACAATTCAAATACCATTAGCCTCATTCAATGGTAAATGCATTTTACTGCAAAATTATTACATGCTTGTTAAAATTGCAAATAATGCAACTGTAATAAGATATGTTTTGTATGGCATGATTCAATTAAAACTCGTGTAAAATGACTGCGTAACGTAACAAAAGAGGACAAATAATATATACGGAAGGCTAAATAAAATATTGATAAAGAAACTTGAATAACGTGAATATTGACTTTAGTAACGTGAATATTGTTTAGTTTCATTTTAATGAATAACGTACCGAGTGATTTAATAACAATTTTTTTTTTTTTTTTTTTCAATATAAAACACAGATCAAAAAAATGTATTCGAAATAGAAGTTAGTATTCCGTTTTAAAATAGACAAGCTATTTAGTAAATATTTAATGTTTTTATTGAAACAAATATTAATGCGTTTCGTTTGATAGTTGAAAGACCCATTTAACTAGACGATAATACGACAAAATGTTGCAAAACATCAACCTTGTATAATTCAGCTGTTTAATTGGGACAAAATGAAAACTGTGTTTCATCACCGAAACCGTATTCCGGAATTGAAATAATATTGCAATAACGAAAACGATATGTAAGCAGCCATTTTAAATGCAACGCGGAACATGTACGGCGGTATGGTCGTTCTGAAATGCAAAGCAGCATGTATTTGACGTTTGTTCTTCTGCAACTACTTTTCAGACACTTATAGTTTCGAAAGTTAAGAAAAGATTGGAAAGTAAGCATTACCCGTTTCTATTTGAATGGTGCGCCTGTTGTTTGATAAAATTATTTTTTATTTTATATTTGATATAAAACTACCAAAACAAACCACCGCGCAAGGATTCCCTAGTAGAAATTCAAAAATAATGACAGGGCCCTGATACGGTTGTAACGCACGGCATCGATATGGCCCTGATAAGGAAATTTGTCCTTATCAGAACCATACCGGGGCCTGATGAGAAAAAATTTCTGATCAGGGCCATATTGATGC
>JABFOV010005300.1:0-12307 GCA_022817685.1 Aradophagus sp. ZL-2020
ATGTAAAACGCAACTACGGTCAAACCATCGACATGTAGAACAGATTAACGATTTGGTGTGAGATTATAGACGAGTGAGACATTTTTGTTGTATTTAGAGTGAAACTTGACGACTATACAGTAAACTCTCAGTCACGTAACGAAGGCAATGTCGGTGGTAGCTTGACTACGTAACGAAAGTAGGATGAGCGCCCTGGTGTTACGCTGGATTGTATTTCGGCTTTATTAACTCTTTGTTTAACTCTCAGTTTTATTTGAAATTACGCTAACCTGAGTAAGGTTATTTAATTAAACTAACTAACTTTATATAAACAATTTAATTTATTAACGCGTTTCTAAACATGCAAACAGCTTTTAAAAAAAATTGCTTGTACTATAGAAATTTTCTTTCTGATTTGTCTACAGTCTCATAACTTAACGTTTCTTTCTATACGTCGATGGATAAAACTGTTTAATTATTTCATTTCTATCACGTACATTAATACAAAAAAAAAATATATAAATATTAACGCATATAACAGAACAAATAGTTGATAGAACAGCATTAATATCATTATATATAATATAAAAATCTATACGCTGGTCTTGAGATAAAAGTTGATTTTTTGTTAATGATTTGTAATAATTGTGTTATTCTTTGGATTAATTTTAATTATTTAAAATATATATATGAAATATAATTCATTTTTTATTGATATATGATAACGAAACTTTTTCCTTCATCCTGCATTGTATTTTTGTTCCATTTCATTGCATTTTTATAAATGTAATAACCGAATGAAAAACGATCAAATGGTCAGTTGTAATGATGGTATTTGATATCGTCTTTCTTGTTTTACAATTTTTTAAGAAATTCTTTTATTGTGTTCAATTTTCCCGAGGTCGGTGTGTAAAGACGATTCGAAATAAGTTATAAATTGTAAATCGTTCAATTATGCGAGACTGGAAGGTTAAAAACCACACAGGAAAAAATAAAAGTCTAAATTAGTGTTATATTCAATACCAAAAGCAGATATGAAGGTTGATGAAATAAAGATAAACATTCCTAATTCTTTCTAGATTTCAATGTTTACATATCATTGACCTTCAAATGTTTTTTAGCATTGAATTTAATACTAATTAAGCATTCTATTTTTTTTTTCAAGATATTTATTTGCATAATAGATGCGTCATCTATAAAAAAATTTTGTTTTGATAATTTTATTATTTGGGATTCTAAAACGTTCTAGAAATTTGAAAATTTGAAAGTTAACGTATCCCCCCGTATGTGTACACACATACACGATGTATATATATTTGATGGTTTCTTTTTTCTCAGAATTCTTGAAAAGTTACCTTTATTAACACTATAATATGTATCACATTAAAATCATTTAAAACTATTTAAAAAAATTATTAAAAATTTAAAAAAATGAAATTATCAAAATACTGTCATTTTTACGTCACTTTTTAGAAGAAGCAGTTACACGTCGCAGTTGATGATTTACTCATTTTGCCACGTATGTATAACTTATTTTATAACTACTGAATTTTATTATCAATACATAATACATATCCCGGAAATTTATAAAAATAACGCTGCGACATCTGATACTTTATTTCATTTCATGTCAATAAAACTGCAATGATACAAAATTTATTTAAAATCTTAACGCCGTTTTTACATTTTTTTCAAAAATTTCACTTTTAGAAACTGACCTTTTTTACCTAACGTAAAATGAAATTTTCAGTGAATGACGAAAGCAAAAATCAGGGTCACACAAAAAACGTAAAATCAGAAGCTATTACTACACAGAATATTGCGCCATCTAGTGGAAGCATTAACCAAAGTAACGACTTAGTCGAATTATTATGGCAATCGATCACAGGAGTAGGTCTGTTGCAACAATACAAAAACAATGGCACATTTACTCCAGCTGCTAGACTGGATTTAGCTGAAATAGTAGTCAACAACGAAATCAGGAATTCACCGAAATATAAGTAAGGGTCGTTCGAAAATTTCGCTTTACATTTTGTACTGTAAATTAGAATTCCAGAGTTCTTTAGAGAAATTTGGACAAAAAAGTTCATATAGAATACTATATAGGAGTTTTACTGAAGAATCTACATTGGAACCTCTTTAAATTTCTAAGTAGGAATCCATGCCATCTAAGAAGCTAATATCACATGGGTATGAAATGATCAAATCATATCCGTATGGGAGCCACACCACCTAGATATTTTTACAGGTTGCTAGATAATATGAGTTCTTATATAAACTCCCGATCTCGTGTAGATGTAATTTAAACAAATCCCACTCACATGGAGTCATCTTGAAGCCCTCTCGAATTCTACATTGTTCTAATTGCAATGAATCATCAGACACACAAAAACCTACAAGTCTCCCTAAATGGCCTGGATTCTACTTGGAATCCCGAATATATAAATTCTTCCGTTGAATTCCTATATAGAAATCCTGTAGACATTTTTGTTCTTTTTATCTGATGTACTAAAATTCATATTATCCAGAATCCCAGCGGAAAGATTCCTTCGTCTAGCCAAGGTGATTGCCAAAACGTTCCCCACGGAAACCGAAAACACTTATTACATTGCTTATATGAAAAACAAGGTTACAGGGGAACGCGTTTTGGCTAAAGGAAAGCTCTATGATAAATATTGCCAGTTGCGATCTTATCTAAGAGAATCGGGCGTTGTGGAATCCGAGCAAGTGAAGAAGAAGCGAAAATTAAATAAATCTATTGTCTTGGGATTTGAAGAGAACGTAATTTCTTTGAGTACAACTTTTGGTTCGTATCCTTCATTAAATAGTGTACACTTAATATGAAAATGGTTTTGAAGACGAAGCTAAAATGTTGATTGCAGAAGAAGATTCAGATCTGAATGAAAAATGTTTATGGTTGGGAAACTTTACGGAACCGTGGCAGAAAGTTGAAAAGTTATGGGAGGAAACGTCAAAGTATAGAATTGGACAACTCGTTTATCATAATATTACTCCGATGGACTATACAAACAAGTACAAAGTACTGCAACAATCTCTTGGTTATAACCTGGTAAAATTGGCCAAATTCTACTTTCCCTAGTAAGACGAAATTTATTTAGGGTCCTACTTAGGCTAATAAACTGAATTCTTCGAAATCATTTTATATTTTATAAACTTACCTACGATGTCTTCTATTAATTAAATCCTAAATAGATTTCGAGTTGGGGTACTAGACCCTATTTGTTTCAGGACACACGTACTGACACCAACTTATTTAATACTGAAGAACATTAATTTCTCCTTTTAGATCGATATCGATTTTTCAAAAATTTATCCGGATAAAAAGTTGAAGCTCTTTGCCGAATGGGTCTCGTTTGAGAAGCAACTTGTGAAATATTGCGGAAGTATAAAGAAGTCTGATAAGAGTACCAAACATTTGATAGATCTGATCAACTCGATTGACGAAACCTCCTCATCTAATACTAGTAGTACGTTGTTTGAATACAAAAAATATCCGCCTTGAATTACAATAATAATATACCATTTTCTAAAAACGATTCAGTTATATTAATAATAATATTTAATAAGAAATTTCCCCATGAAAAGATATACGTATAGTAGGATATCACGCGTTTTCCTGCAATATTGTTATATATCATCATGAATTATAGGTGCAGCTGTTTTAAGATTATTACCACTGTTATTGCCCGCAGTGTCAATTAAACTTGGTAAAAAACAATTGTGGCGGCCTAGTAAGGCCGAAATTCAAAATTCATTTTTACTCCACGTTAAGGTAAATCAGATATAGATATATTTTTCCTATGTCCTTCGATAACTTTTTTATATTATGTCGTTACAGAGATTGTACATATTACATTATATTATAAATATCTTAATGATTTATATTTATTACATTTATTTTATAATTTCATATGCTTTTGAAATATTTTTTTGTCACGCAACTTACTTGCGGTGGATTTGATATTAACAAATTTAGTTCTTATCATTTTGTCGCAATAGAATCTCATCGAACTGGAGAATGAATTAAGCGCAAGAAGAAATTTACTTCGTCAATATAATTTAAGCGAACAGCCCCTCGCCGTGATCATTGGTGAAAGTCTCAGCAGAATCGAAACTTCGTTAGTTTGCATCAATGATATAAAGTACCACGTGAGATCACCTCTCGCTGCGATTGATATCACTTTTAAGAGCTTCTTCGCTCTGCAGTCAAGCTTTCCCCGCGAAGCCGAGCTACCGTGGATGGTTCTCCAACGTCGATTATACGACATTCGGGGGGAAAACGACAAAACATTGCCAAGTGTTGAGACGTTTTTAAAAGACTTGTCGCGATACTAAGACACTGTTAATTTGTATTTTATAGTTATTGAAATATGACTTTTATATCTTGCAAAGAACGTAATTGTATTGTCAATTAAATAATTTTATATTACTCGTCGGGAAAAGAACCTAGAAGTTCTCTAACGCCGATGAAAAATCAATTTATTATGATGTTTTGTGTTGTAAAAGGAAAAGAAATACTTCGAATTGTGATTGGAAGGCAAATTGTTAATGACTGTTAATTCGTTAAATTATAGTTCAGAAAGTGGAAAATGATAGAATTATATATACAGTAGAAGCTTGGCTAGCTAACGATTTAAACAGCTTCAAAGTGTGAATATCTTCTTCTTTGTTAAAATTGTTTAATTTTGAATAAAAAAAAAAAATCTGAAAATAACGAAATTATTTATTGCGATTTAGGCACTTTAATTCCACTTAATTAGTCCAAATTAATTTTTTTTTCTTGTTCATTATCTCTATAGAAATCAAATTTGGCCTTACAAGAAAAACAATTTTTTAAGAATCACCTTAATACATATTCACAACGAAACGTCTAGTAAAAAGTATATCTCAAAAGTACATTTCATTTTTGTTATTTATATTAAATGTAATATAATTATATTTAACGTAAAAATAATATAATAATAGTTTTGTTATTACATTAAATATATCTTTATATAATACATATATTGAACGAGTAAAATGTATTCATAAATCGTGCTTTGAAAAAGCATTTGAAATTTCGTATGATATTCACCCTTGTTAATGTTTGCAAAATATTGAGTTATATACTTGAAAAATCAGTATTAGATATGTCGATAGTATATAAAAAAAAATAATAAGAAATTATCAATATTAATGTGTTATCGTTAGCTTTGGGATATCATTTATCACAATTGATTATAATTAAAATTATCATCGATTTCACACATGTTTAATTTAATGGTAACATAAGCGTGAGTAGAATGTTAAATTTATTATTTATTCAGAAGCACCATTGCGAAAATGTAACTAAAATGGATTATTACGGCCTTACAACAATATTGTACGTAATTACTAAGTTTATATAATACATAATATATACTCGTACGAATGATAAAGTGTAATAAACGTAAATGAAAACATGTAATAAATTTCTTTCAATTTTATATACTTCTTATAAATCTTGTATAATCACATTTGCTTAATATTTTATAGGTTTGCATTAATGATTAGCTTGAGTAAAGTTTAACATGAGTTTCTGATTGGATTGTCAATAATTTTCATTAATAATTGTATTAAAATTGAAAAAACAACAGCAGGGATTGATTGGATTAAGTTCATGAAATAATTTGACAATCTACAGAAACGTAGAAAAATAAAAGAATTAGAGTTGAAATTTCGGTTGAATTTAGTCCTCGAAGTCACTTCACTTGCGGTCTAATTTATACTTATGTTGACGATTTAGAAAATCATTGGCTCTGGCGTTACGGTGAAAAGTTTGCCTTCGTTGATGGAATGCCAGCAGGATTACTCTACTCAAGATTGCTTGAGCAAGGAAATGAAGCTTGCAAACGATTTGGTAAAGATCGACAGAATCAACAAGCAACTGAAAATCGCTCACCAATCACCTCATTTGATCTTTCCCGGTGTAAGTTAATTTTACTTTTAGCAAAAACATAAGTTTTGTGAATTTATGAGTCAATATTATTTCCACAGTGAATTTATATTAAAATAATAATGAGTCCAAATTGAATGTACATTAAAAATGTATCTAATCATTCTATTATTTCAATATTGTAATGTTATTACTTAATTTTAAAAATATTGAATCAATATTGTCATTACTCTTTGTTTCTGTATTTTTTTTAATATAAAAGCAATATGGAAGAATTTATATTGAATCAATAACAACATTTACATGTCATTTAATTTTTTTTAATCTTAGACAATATTGAATAAATGAGAACGTCAATACTGATTTAATTTACGAATAAGTTTAATTTAACATAATGATTTGTATTCTTCATTATTTTTCAAACAAACAGGGATTACGAAAATTCTTGTCCAAAAAATTCAGCTGCAAAACAGTGATTACGAAAAATGAGTTAGATGAGAGAGACCGACGTTTGATATGCCATCTCGTGGTCGATTATCTGCTCGAAAATTATTCCTTAAATGCTGTGTGAGTTCATATTATTGTAGATGTAGATATATGTCGATGTATATATGTATGTATGTACGTATATATATATGGGACTTACAGTTCTAAATAATATAAATTACTATAATAGTAAATCTCATTTATATATGCGCGCACAGAATAATTCTATTTTCATTGTTTTCAATTTTTGATAGACGATTTTTCTGAGTAATTATATTTTTATAATGTTAATAATCTTTTTTTTTCATTTTTCATTCAGAGTAAGTCCAGAAATATTTGTAAGAGCCGCAGAAGAAATCATCCATGATTACCCTAATGAATCGATATTGACGTGGTACGTACCGTACAGACCTCGATGTGGAAACGTCCGTAAATTTACAGCCAGTGGGAAATTGGCATGTCGATATTTTAATTTAAAGAGAAAACCGAAAAAAGAAGGTAAATAAATCTATTGAGGTGCGTTTTTACGATGTAGTTGTATGTGTATTTGGGATAAAACTTCAGTGTACTGACTGATGGCACCTGGAGTTGGCTGTAGGACATGGAATTCGAATTCACGGACAGTAAGAAAGTCCTGAATAAAGATGTGGAAAAAGAAATAAAATAAAGAAAGAAAAAAAAAGAATCCTACTTTGCTCTCAAAATAAATTTTAATTTTTGACTCAATTCGTGTTACTTTTGCAATGCTTTTTTTAATATCACTCTTCTTCATTGTTTATTTTTTCTTTATTGCTATTTTTTTGTATTGTTATTATTTTTTTAACTACACCGTCAAAACGCACCTTTATATCAATTTTTTTGTAACTTTAATAAAGAAAGGAGTAATTCCACTAATCAATTAAAACAATATTTAAAAAAAGGAAAAACATGAAACATTTATTACAAATACTCAATGTATTTTAATAATTTTTTTTTTTTTACTTCTATGCAGAAGGTTCGAGTCAGGAATCGCTCCCAGAAACGGAAGTTAATGATCCTAAAGACTAGAAAAAATTCATCAAGATCGAAATAAAGCAAAATTTTGTAGATAGTCTTACTTGCATGTGACTGTGAGTTGAAATTACCAACTTTTTGATGTAATTTTTTTTTCATTTTCTATTTCGAATTAATGATAATATTATATAATTCCAGGCTGTAACTACTATCATCAAATAGAAAAATTCTTAAAACAAGGAGAAGAAAAAATGTAAAACAAAAAAAAGAAAAAAAAACAGTCGAATCGTCGGCAACAAAACTTTTTATACTCGGCAATGACTAGTTAAGTTAAGTTGAGAAGAAAAAATCGACGATAACGTAAATGATTATTTATTTTGTATGTAAGACTGACAGTTGCGTGCAAGCTTCGAGTTATTTCTTTTCCAATTGTATGTTCTTGAAAGTAAATAAGTGTAAGCTATTATGAATGACTAGTTCGAATTTTGCATCTTTATCTGCGATACGTTAGTCTGTGTAGAATTTTTAAAAAGTGTATCAATTAATGTTTAAGTATTAATAATCGAACAGAATGTTAATCCAACGATAACAATTACTATACAAGTACTATATTATTATGAAGTTTATTTTTATATTCTCACAAATTTAGATGTAAATTATAGATGATTATATATCATTACTTCAGATTACAATTAATGGTTTCAAGTTATTTCAAATATAATAACTTAGGCACAATTCACATTAATGAAATGGAGTTAATGAAAATGCAACATTATATTTATAAAGGTTTATAAAGTTGGATTAATGTTTGACATAATGGCATAATCTGTTCATTTGAAAGAATTACCGTTGTTTAAAGAAATGTCAAGTAATGTTAAAAGTTTGTTGACAGATTTTAATGATTTATTACTATTAACTGTTTAATTTTATTATTTATTGATTATATTAATTGTTGTTAATATTTATTAATTATGATACAATATAATAATAAATATTAATTATAAATTAATATCAAATAAAACAAATCATTTACTAGATCCAATCTTTATAAACGTTATTATATACGCGATCACATTGTACCATATCAAAAATTAAATTGCTTTTGTTATTATATCAGTGTCTTTATTATTAATACCAAACAATCTACTGTTAATATGTAACATACATTCGAAAGCAAGTTTTGATTGTATTTCTCCGCAATCATAACAGCCGTTCCAACAAACTATTTTTCTCAGTGTCCAAAATCCAATCTAAATAAATACTCAAAATATGGTGAAAGAAATGCAACAAAGGCTTTAGGTATTTACATATATTTTGATACATTAATTATTTTTACAGTTTATTCGCAGAAGCAACTAGGAAAATAATAATATCCTGTCCAAATCTTTGCCACTAATTCAAAACTTGCTTTGAACAGTCACAAGGACTACAAATTTTTTCTTTTGATCAATCGTTTTAAATGACCAATTCAAAGTATTAATTTCTACACTCCAAACTGTATTTTGAGTACCTTATTTAATTTAATGTATCAAAAACGATGCAAACTCAAATTTTTGTGAAACGTTTTTCATTTATTTTTTAATTTTTCAAAGTGGAACTTTGGAGGAATGATGTTAATAATACATGGGGTGCCTTCAGGATTCGCCGAGGAGCATGGAGGAGGACGAGGGAAAGAGTGTCTGGCCGAGGGCGCGGCTGAACTCGCGCAAGTCTGAGCACGGTGCGTCGAAGCCCGCAGCGAAGAACCAGTACAAGCCGTTTTCGTGCGACCTGTGCACGCTGGCGTTCACCCGGGCGTCGCACTTGGCGCGGCACCGGCGCGTCCACACGGGCGAGCGGCCGTTCGCCTGCTCGATCTGCCCGCGCATGTTCGCACGCCAGGATAAACTCAAGCAGCACCTCGACTCGCACCTGCAGTGGCCCAAACGCAAGGCCCTGGAGCAAGCGAGCAAAGTCCCGGCCGCGCCACCGACCAAGGCCAAGCGCGGCCGCCCGAGGAAAGTCCAGGTAATGCCGATCGTTGGCCCGTAGATGTCACCGCCAGATTTCCAGGTCCCGAGCTCGAGCAAATCGAAACTGGTCGTTCCCCACGACTACAAACTTGAATCGTGCGAAATTTCAACAACATACGATTTTTATGAATCTTCCAAAAACAAAATATCAATTTCATACATTTTTATAAGATTTTTGTCTTACGTCGGGTCTTACGTTGGGACAGATGTTGGTACTAAGGCAGGGTTTTAGCGGTGGTCCGATGGAGGTTCCAACGTTTTTTTTTTTTCATCGGGTCGGAGCATGTGATTGTATACATTGAGCAAATATTATAGCGGATAATTTTTTATTTAAATTTTGTGTCTCTCTTAATTAAAAAGTTATAGAAACCGGTAGATTGAATTTACATTGCGTTTTATGAAACACTATAAAAGAAACTATTTTAAAGAGTCGTTGTACTTATATTTATTATATTGTATTTATTTTATACGTAGATGGACGTTGCACTAGATTATATAGTTTTTATATTTTTTTTTGTGAATCATGATAATCATAATAAACTAATAGTGAATGTTCGATGAATTTGTTTTGGGTTAAATTCAAAATAACCAGTCAAGGTTTGCTCATTTGGGACCATCACATACTTGTCGCTTGTTTGTTGTGCTGTGTTTCACGTTATTTTTTTTCGTTTCATCATGTTTGCAAAGTGTATTATTGCGTGCAACATTTCAAGCTGGATATTCTCACCGAAAAATCTATTTTACCAAATTTATTTCATGTACACATGCGTACAAATAAACTCAAAAATTGTCGTATGAAAACATCCATATTGAAATGAAAATTCCCTAATAGCGTTTTCTTTTTTTTTTTTTTCCAATAACCTGACACAGGTTTTCAGTTCTCACTTCCTCCTTATGGAAATTTTAATATAACAGAAACAGATGGACGTAGAACTGAGTTAGGTTGTTGGAAAAAAGAAAATGCTAATAGATAAGTCATCCAGTAATTTCGCACCATAATAATTGTATTAACTCATTATTGTGACTGCAGTTTCAAAGAATGTAAATTGTAATGTAAGAGCTGTGTATTAAAGTAAAATAAATAAACAAATAAAATTATAAAATACATAATTGGCCGTAAAATTGTATAAACAACGTAAAGTTAAGGGAAAGTACAGTCAAACCTTGGTTAGCTGTCGTTCGCCTATCTCTCCAGTATAGTTAGCCACTGTACGCCTTTTTTTCACGCAGAGTCTGTTTTATCTTCTGTTTAAATGCAAGAACAAATACTGACTTTCGACGTATCAACCAAAGGAGGGGATAAAAATTTCTCCTGCGTCGTTTAGCCAGGCGGGGGATCCCGTGCTTCTACTCGAAAACATAGCCAAGGTTTGACTGTAACTAAAAGTGAAGTACAATACTTACTTCAAAGGAACCATAATGCAATGTTATTTAAAAGTTAAATGTAACGATAACATATCTGAATTTTAGCTTAAGTTTAACTGTTTGATACTGTACGGATCGTTTTTAATCTTAAGTCAAAGCGCGTTCATGCTTCGTCTAAATTGAATTAAGGCCGTGTTTGTTTTCTTCACGATGATTGAATAAAACACATCTCTGATGTTGCAGTGTTGGTGTGGTGCTACTATTACATTGTCATGATTTTTTGTTCACTTTTGATAGTTTACGTTTTGTAGTTAAATGTAGTTTGCGTTTTATGACAATGAGTTTTCACTGCTAATGTCTGCAATATGTTACACAATGACTGAAAAATTTTGAAAAAGAAAAACCTTTTATTTTAATATTTTTAAAGTATAAGTAACGTTTATATGGTTCAATTAAATATATATTTAAATTTTAATCGAAAAGTGAGAGAACTACTAACCAAACGCTAGCTGAGCGTTGATGTAAGTAAATAACTATTGTGAATAAGCGTAACAAATAAAGAAACTTCTATTGAATTGAGTTCGTTTAATCGTACCGCTCAAATCGTAACATATAAAACAGAAAAATACATATAAAAATAGAAGAAGAACATTTCTTCACATGAACTAATTATTAAACTTCTCAAATCATATTAACGATCGATGGTTTTCAATCATGTTTTTTTTATGATAAATTTTACTACAAAAAAAAAAAAAAATACGCAATGACTTTAGTAATAAGATTAAATAGAATAATATTTTTCAAATGTTTGTATAATGTAAGAACAATAATTATTACTGTCACAAATTATTTTTGTAATTTTTATAATTTCCTGAACAAACTTACAATCAAAAAATTCAAAATCCAGAAGGTATCTAATTACCATTCCACCGTACTTTGGCTTGGAGAACTAACCAAGGTTTAACTGTAAATCTATAAGTTTTAAATTTGTCATCGTGTTCCCTCACAGTTTCTACAAGTTTCAGTCGATTTCGATAAATTTATATCAGTTCTTTGCTAGTGGAGGTACGATAATAATCCATAATTTTTAACAGGATTTGAATGGTATATTTTGATATTTTCATCATGGGTGGGTATGCCATAACATTAAACATTTGTTTTCTACATTTTTATCAAGTTCAACGTGTCTCACAAGTGTTGGCTTGCAGGTATCACTGGAGCAAAGTGCAATGGAGGAAATCATGAAGTTCGGCGAGTTCAGTTCCATGTTGAACAAATCGCAGACGTACAGCGCCAAGTGCGACTCGGCGGCGTTTTCCAACGAAGACGACATGGACGGGAAGGGCGACACGTCGAGAACGGAAAACGGTCAAGATGCGGTCTAAAGTTACCAAACACCTTTCCTCGTATTCACTCTTTCAAAGTATTTTTTTACCTAGTGCACGATTCGACGGCAATTCTCTGCAATATTATTATATAGACATATTATATATATATATATATATATATATATATATATATATATATATATATATAT
>JABFOV010005301.1:0-12305 GCA_022817685.1 Aradophagus sp. ZL-2020
ATAAAATTTTGAGTAGATTCAGATAATGCATGGTAATACTATGCATAGAATAATGTATAGTATTTTTTTGCAGATTGTTTTCAAATCATGTACGCCAAGAAAAATGATGTTCTAAAAATTACTAACTTTAATGAAAAACCGTGGACAAACTTTTCAAAATAAACAAATTATTAGTCCATTTTGTCAGAAAATTGTGACATGTTTACAATTATGACCTACAATCTGAACAAGTTTTATTAGAATGATATAGTAATTTTCTTCTTTGGGTAAAGTATGTCCACACTTCACCAACAAGTCAGTAATTTTTACCATCTATTTTTCTCCGTGCAATTTTAAAAATAGCATTACATTCTTTTACTTCATCGTCGAAAAATAGGAATTCAATTAAAAATGAAACATACGTGACAATTTTTCAGATCACCCAAGTCCGACTTTACTCATAAACATCACTTTGGATTTTTGCTGGTGCGGATCAGACTGCTTGTTGTGTACGTCTACCTATGTCTATACTCGATGCCATAAACTACTAAACAAAGCGTGGTTTCGTTTGAGCAGGGGAAGGCCGCACCCGTGGCAAATACCATCAGCATCCAAGATACTTTATTCGAGCGCGGCCGAGCGACGTAAGAAAGAGGAAGCGTGCGGAGGATGGCACAAAGCGACTGTTTGGCTGTTGGCGACGACACCGGGAGTCGGTGGAAATGAATAATGGCCGGAGGAAGACGCGTTAACGACGCCCGGGTCCATAAGCATTTTGCGGGGGGCGCTTGCGGGACGGAGGAGGACCGAAGTTGGATTTCCGAAAGCATTATTGCCAGGATTAGTGGTCCTCGGTGTCGCGTAGCCCTTTGACTACGGTTAGCGATATGGGATTAGCGGAGGGCTGCGGCCTCGGGGTCGGCCCCTTTCGCAAACATCAGACTCGCGTTAGTTACGAGGCGGGAGCTGGGGGCAGGGGGGCCGGATCGTATATCCGGACGCCGACCGGAGAAGCTCAAGTCGATCGCCGGCGTTCGGTTTTCGGGTAATTCGATTTGCCGCGGGGTTGCGAGACCGGGCGTCGGTCCCTATTTTCGCCGGACGTTTTATGGAAATCATCGTGGACACGAATATTGTACGGCGAAATTCCGCTGGCAGCTTCGGACTGCGACGTGGCATTGACATTGATGGACCATGATTGAACATTGGAACGATGAAGCTCGATTAGATTTCGATTTGCGAACGACGTTTTGTAATTAACGACGTATGGTTCGATCGATTAAAGTGACTAATTCAATTGTTTTCTTTTGTATATGAAAATAAAGTTTGGGTGGGTTACTCACCAGAATTGAATTCGTTACGCTATAGTTATGGTCTGTACACTGAGAAAACCATATTGTAACCGCCATGATATATACTGTAAGGTAAACAATTTCGTATGGTAAAATGTTTACGATATTATATCGTAAGTGACTTTAGCCAATGGCATTGTTAGATTGTTTTATTTCGACCAATGAGCATGTTGGGAATTTCACTATCTATATTGTACGATATCGTTTTCTCGGTGTAATTGTATGCAATTACCTTAGTCGAATTTTATGCTCTCGATATATTTTTGTTTCACGTCGAGCGGCACAGATTCTTTGTGCGTGTAAAGAATAAACGATCGATCACCTAAAAAAATATTATTTGTTTTACGGAGGATCTAATTACATATTTTGGGTATCGAAATTCGATGAATAATAATAAATATAATTTAACATAATTAACCCCTAGAACGCGTTACTGAGGTACATTTGTTCTGAGCAAAAGTGACTATGAATTCATGTTTGTGAACATGAGTCAAAGAGAGTCAACATAAGTTGTGGGTTCTCGGGTTAATAAACGCAAATTACGTGAATAGTCATTACCTGCATATTACCTGATGTTAATTCAACAAAATGTGAATAAATAGATTTGTTTAAAGACGTAAATTTTCGTCTAACTTTGATATAATCTTTCATTTCAGTCTCTGCTCTCGTTGGAAAAAAAATTGTTTTTTAATCAATATAATGATAGCTTTAAGACGTCAGTATTGTCGTCGTCTGTCTTGTCTTTATTTTTTGTCCGACATCTTCCCTGTAGTGTCTTTATTAATACAATGTAAAAAGACGATTTTTTGAAACTACTCAAAATAGAAAAACAAGTGCTTTGACTTTTATTTTAAGTAGTCTTAAAAAAATTTTGTTATAGTTCAAGTTATGTATATTGTATATCGTATTTTAAAAATAAAATGAAAAAAAAACACTGTAAAAACTGCTCCGACAGAAGTGTCTTAATGTAAGACGTCAGTGTCTGCAATTTAGATACTGATGTCTTTAATTGAGACAGTTAAATTAGACACCAATGTCTAAAAACGAGACACGTGTGTCTTCATTTAAGACACTTCTGCACACATATTTTTTGCAGTGAATAGGAGTTACTTTTTTCTTACTCATAAATTACAATTTATTCTTTGCGAGAACTTAAAATTGTATTTGTATAAGAAAATGTTCAGGAAACATGTCGCCGTCAAAATCAGTTTATTAAAATATATTTGTTCAACAGCTGGTAAAAAGATACAAAAATAATTATCTAGATTATTATCATATAAATGTTGAACGCTGAAAAAAAATTAATTCTTCAATGTAAGCAGTAACGTAAAGTATGTAAACGATGCACGTAGTACCTACAATTTGAAAAGCATTTTTATTCAATTGTTAACGGTATATAGCACATTTAAAAAAAAAATTCATTTTTTAAATAGTTCTGAGAAAATGCTCTTAATGCAAACTAATTTTACGTGAATAAAGTGAACTTCTGTTCAAACAAACGGAATTTCACTTGTTTCAAATAAACTTTTATAAAATTAAGATAAGTGCAAATACACAGCAAAAAGAAGTGTCTTACTTGAAGACACTTTTACCAAAAAGACACAAAAGATGTCTTGTTACAAGACACTGTTCAAAGAAGACACAAATAAGTGTCTAAATGTCCTCAAATAAGACACCTATATGACACTTCTTTTTTGAGTGTAAGTGTTGATATCATGAACATAAACAACCTTCCGGTACGTGTTCTTAGAGAGAAAAATCAGACCCATAGCATTGATGTCAAAATGCTTATTACATCTCATTTGAATAATATTAATTGACTTTTTGATATTCGAAGGAAAAGCAAACCAGCTAGTAGAGTATCTAAATTAATATTCAGAAGATCATTTTTATTAAGTAATTAATATGTTTATATTTTTATAATACACTGAGAAAAACATCGTTAAAATATTTACCCGCAACATTGTTTAATTACGTTGTTTTAACAAACCTAAATTTTAAAATTGTGTCGTATAATAATAACCGTGTGATTCTTCGTAAATAATTGAAATACTTCGTAAATTAATTATTTGTAAATAAAGTCTCTTAATATGATACTTTTTTCAGTGTATGACTGAAACTACTTTAAAATAAGACACGATAAAAATGGTTTTATTTTCAAAACTCCAATTATAATTTAAAACACTATTTATGTCTCGGTTTTCTTTTTAACGACACAATTCGTTCAGTGTATTTAAGTGAAGAAACTGATTCGCATGTGCATTATAAATTACTTTATTTTGTTAATTCAATTAAATTTTTTTTTATACGAATTGACTATTGACTTTACTTACATTAAAATTTTTATATAGGTGTTACATTCCTTGACTTCATCGCCAGCGGAACATATAACAAATGATATTAAAATTGTTACGAGCAATTCAGGAACGATGTAGATTAATTTACTAATGCTTCCTGTTTCGTGGACAAAAACTATCTAAGAAAATAGTTTGCAATGAAATATTGAAAAGAAAACGTACTTTTTGTATTCAGTGAATTGTACTCACTGTGTAAAAAGATATGCAATTTCCACATAAAATATTGTATATACTACATATTACTAAGTTGCATGCAAATATATTTGTTACCTCAACAAATCTTTTAAAGAAAAAAAGATTTTAAAGAAAAATTCACGTTGTTCGTTGTTGAAAACAGTTTTAACACACTTAATTTGCACAAATGACTTTGCTGTAAAAACAAATGTTTTAACATGAAACACGTTTTCAAAACATAGCGGAAATTCGGTGTAGAAAACAGCAGAAAATTTAAAAATTGTAATATATAAAAGAGCTGGGCAAAATATAGTTCTTTATTATTTTTTTTTATTTTCATGTATTTTTTATTAGAATTTGCAATGTTCGAATTTCGTACCGTTTTCATTGTCATTGATTAAATTTCACGTTGAATGTTGTAGAAAACGTGTGTCAAACAATTGTTTTAGCAGTGCTCTTTAAATCATTAACTGACAAAATTATTTTGTATCAGCAAGAAAATATTAAATTGAATTGAATTAACATATAAGTTAATAAACGAATAAAGAATTCTGTTTTAACAATTTTACGGTAAAATGGAATCGAACGGTGAATTATGATGACTAAATTTTACGTTACCTCATTAATTTAATATGCTCCATTGTTATAATGTATATTTGTTTCTGTAACATTTTTGGAGCAATGTCTTCAGTTTCCAATTCTTTTATTCTTCGTCTTAAAGTTTTTAAACGTAATATAAAATTAAAAATGATTATTAGTATTTGTTTTCTTTTTTTTAACATATTCCAAGTTTTATCCGTTTGATTTTCGTTTTTGATTGTCGTAACAACAAATTCAAGTATCAAAATAAACTTCAGATGTCTTACTCAGTAATCCTATACGAGTAAAATATAAACAGGAACACTATAAAAATTGTTGTTTGAAATATAAATAAATTGCACGATACGTAAAACGTCGCTGAAGAATATAACAAATAATTTGTCAAAAAATCGAAGCCGTATTCAACATTTGTAATCACAAAACGTTTATTTCTTGTAAAATGAAATGGTTTTAGTCTTCCCAATGTATACGGTACTAAATACATTGATATAACTGAAGATGAGAGTATTGTGAAGTGCACTACAATCAAAATAATTTATTCATTCATTTTATTATTATCAATCACTTTTTTTCATAAATGCAACACAATATGCATGAAATTATTCGACAAATTTCGTAGTCCAATTGTCAGGAGAGAAATAAAGTTTCACATAAAAATTAAATAAATAAAACTCGAAATGTTAAATTTTGTAAGCTTTGTTGCCAGCCGGAATGAACAAATATTTGTAAATGTTTCAAAAGCTGATTTACAAGTGCTTCGAAATGAAACGTTTGTTTTTGTAGAGAAGACGTATCCTCACAGATATATCCACTAATTCATTGAAACTATCATTTTCAACGGAGATACAGACCGTCATTTATCCGTCCATCATTACAAGCACACGTTATTTCCTCAACTCAAATCATAACAACCGTCTTTTGATGCACTTGTCATTACATATACACGTAATGTCACCCGCCCATAAAATTATACACGTCGTCGTATCGTGTGCACGTCTAAAAAAAGTTCTACGAAAAATTATTGTACTTGTGGAAAAGTAACGTCTTTTCAATTTGTCCGTGATAAAATGTATGAAAAGTTATATTAAAAATTACTATTATTTCAAAGATCACAGTCTGCATAGATACTTTTCATACACGGAGAATATAAGAAGTCACTCAGTGATTTCTAAAAACTCACTCAGTGATTCTATAAAATCACTGAGTGATTTTTTCTATTTTCCGTGTACATGGTAGAGTGAATTTTATAAAACTGTACAGTGGAACTTGCCACAATTATAGTTTATTTGTGAATTAATATTAGTTTCTAATATTACTTTTTATGTTGTAAAAATGTCACCATTTATTGTAATGCCTTTCACCTGTAACAAAGCACATAAATTTTTTCATAATGTTTAGGTATTTATCCCGTACTCCCCGATCTTTGCTTATTGCATTTGTAAAATCGTAATGAACACATTCCAGTATCTCTGTTATCTGCAAAAATTTAAACGCACTTTATTTCTGCCCGCGTTTCGCTTTATACGTTAAGCGAGTTCCGGATTACTGGCAATGAAGTATACTTGTTTCTTATGGACGACGTTGTTAAAGAATATTACAGATACAAAGAAATGAGTATTCATGAATAAAACGGTATTAACGAGATCATCGTAATTATCCGTATGCAGAAGCATGTAATGAATCTGAAATGTTTAGCTGGAATATACTTAATCATTATTCGGGGTTGGTGAAAAGGCTTATTGATCAATTTGTTACCTGTCCTTTCCAACTCAAAAAGCTTGCAATAAATTGAATTATGTACGCTGAGTAACGAGAACGTGCACTTTGTCCTGGCCAATGACCAACCAAATGCAGTGCTTTTCTGTAATATTTGTAATGTACGTCTGTCGTACATTTGCTGTTTGAGAACGACTCCAAAGCTTGAGGATTTACGTGCAATTTTATTTTTTCCATTTCTTGATACAGGTTTACCGGTGTTTGTTAAATATCTTTTTATAATGACATCAGTTGCTATTCATTGTCACGATAAACCTATCAATGTCAAATGACACTTTGTTTCGTAACTCCGACACTTAAGTGGAAAAGAAAATCATGTATTGTCCACTTAATAATCTCAGCCTCTTTTCTCCACCTGACTTAACGTCGAAATCAAATCACAATATTACACTTGAAACTATGCAATGATGCATAATTCAGGTAAACAAAAAATCCAAATTGAAACAATTGTCAACTGACATTTATATTGGTTACTTTGGAATTTCTTGTACGTGAACCAGACTTGTTCAAATGTATTCTTCAAAGTTAAGCTGTTAACTAGTTTTTACATTACTTCTAGTTTAAATAATGTAAACTGAGACGGTGAAGTGAAACTTTTAACAATGTCATAAAGTGACATAAAGTATCAAGCCGTTATAAATATGACATTAAGTGCAGCAGCGTATCTGGTATAATGGTATGACAATCGATCGCGAATTTGTTTTCTTACCGAACGAAGAAAGGAACAACTTCAAGACAATTAAGCCACCGATAATAATGGGTTAATTTTACGAGTTCGAAATTGCCTTATTTCAAATAATAGACGGTCATTAATTAAATTAAAAGTAATTATTATAAATTGTGCGTTTCACGACTCACATCCCGTTTCCGTCGGTAAATATTACGTAGCATTATAAAGTATTACTTGATGGGCAACACGTATAATTAAGTAAACTTACTGTTTGTATTTGAAAATAAATTACTTATGTTATAAAATTTGCGACGTACATGTACAAGAGTTCTACTTTGAGCTGGTTTGGTGTATATCAAACGGAAGTTTTAATTTTTTCGACCACTAAGTGTCGAGCCTCGATTTTCGTTTGGAATCATAAAATGGGGATAAATTAAAATGAATTTCGATGAGAAACATGAATATTGAGTACCAATGTGATGGTATTATCGTCAAGGTACACGCAGATCTGTATTAGTAGTAGTGTAATCTAATGTCGGGAACCCATTCTCATGGGGTAATCTCGCGCTCCCAATTTATGCACCATAATCGATTACAATGCCGTTGAATGTGTCGTTTGACACCTTTGATTATCTTAATCTACATGTACATAAGTTAGTACTTACTATCAACAATGCATTGTCTATTCAATAGTAATAATTAATAATGATAGTGATTATGTCAAAAACGTTATGATATAGTCAATAGAAGATAGCACTGAATTCATCTTGGTACTATTTTTTCTATTTCAATCTACTGTAGAAGAATAAATGGATTTTTTATAAATTTTTTAATGATTTTTGAAAACCCTAGACAAAAATATTGTTTATTGCTTCGGTGCGATATATAATTACATTTTATATAAATAAAAGCATTTCACTAAAAAGTGTGGTGACTATACGGACATATTTCAAGAATTTTCTAGCGGGGCCGACTGCTGATAATAATTCAGCTGCAGGATAGTGGCCAGGGGTGGAATTTAATTTTAATTCCACACTTTTTTCCCAGCGCCTGGCATTGACAGGGTACTTCTTGTTAGGTACCGGACAACAATTTTACGTGACACTGATTTTACTTCGAAAATACCTTTTTTTCCATTTCACAATGAAGGGCAGAAATAAATGGTCTATAAATTTGTTCTATTTCCCTCAAATTATAATTCTACACTACGAAACATTCATGTTATTATAAAACACTTGCGCGATAGCTTTGGAAACGTTTACAACTATGTTTAAATTTGCTATGATAGTGTGCTCGAAGAAATGCCCGTTTTTTCGCAAGAAATATAATGTTTGAATTTGCATAATAAAATATTATATTCTAAAAGTTGGTCTTCCAGACAAATCAATTGTTTAAAATAAAAACTGATTGATCAATCGATCTGTGATTGATTTCGCAATACAAAACAGTAACTTGTCTATCTCCCCTCAAAATATATTACTATTTTCCTCAAAATATATTACTTCGCTTAGACTCTTACTCTTATAATCACTGGAAATTGCAAATAAAAAACGAAGCCTGCCAGCCCGAAATGATATATTATTCATATTGAGCGTGTATATTAGGCGCGTAACATTTTTTGAAATGTTCCAACATAATCATGCCGTCTTCTGTATTCGTTCGCGGAGGGTCTCGAAGTGGAGGTTGAGATTCGCAATTTAACGAACGTCGCGGCGCGTATTACGTGAGAGGCTTGCGTAGCGGCGGAAACAAAAATGAAATTTACATTTTTTTCTCTTTCGCGGATATCAATCCCGCGCCCGTTTCCATCCAAAGACGTCTCCCTTTATCCCAAGAGCGCATCCATTTGTGGGATATTGCTGTTTATATCAAACGTCAGCGCGCGTTCTATCCTTTGGGACGCTTTCCGTCCGACTTCGACAAATTTCGGCCTGCTCTTTTTCTATGTTCAACTAGAATTCAATTGCTTTGACATCGATACAGCTTCGTTTCAAATCCGCCAATATAACATCTTTGATAATATTTTGTGAACAAATATCTTGACGAATTTTTCTTCAGTTTTGATTATTATATTTATTATATATATGTTATATTATATATATGCATTGTATGTATATTAATTTTATAATAAAGAAAAATATATCTACTTGAAAACTTAGTAAATAATGTTAATATTTCTTTAAAAAAGTAAAACTAAGCGGTACGTTAGACTTTCGAACAATTCCTAATGAATAAGCTACAAAGCAAGCGCTACTACCGACGGGATACCACAGTGGAGTAAATTTCGTATAACGAATGCACACGTGAACAGGGGCTGACCATTATTCCAGCAATTTCTAACAGATTAAATCGACCTAAATTGGTATTACCCGCTTCTAAATTTACACTCGTGTGAAATGAACCCAGAAAAAAATCAAATTATAAATAAATGCAAAGTATCGTATTTCTTTCCCTACCTGAACGATCGTTTCTAATTTTTTGTTCAAGCCACATCTAAAGTGGACGCTAAGGACATGCAACAATTTTCAAAATCGTCAAATCGTTTTTGTTTCAGAATTCAAAAAAAAAAAAAAAATTATATTTAAAAAAAAAATTTTTAATATTAAACTCACTTTTTAGCAATGAAATGTGAAATTATCCACAATTTCTACTGGCTCATCGAAGAAAATTTGTTTTTAAAGAATATTTACACAACATTATTTTTTTAGAAATTTATGTTGTTATATATCATATATAAACGTTATCTAATAACTCACCCAAGATGATGTTAAGCTGCAACTAAGCGTTAAACGCGTCATCTTGAATAAATACCGAGACGTTATTCAACACGCACGAAGAGAAACTCAGAAATTAATCGTGCCGTCTTTAGAAAAGGGTATAGCGAGTTACGCGGACGCGGAACCAACTCTATTCTGAATTTGCCATTGAAATTCAACAGGCTTTTAGGAAAACGTCGTTCATCTTGTACTTCCGAATAAAGCTCGCTTAGGCCGTTCAATCTTGCAAGCTCAAGACTATAAGCGAAGACGGCTAACTATGTTTCATACGCAGATGCTTGATAAATCGCACCGTCCATACAACGGGCGTTCCAATAAACGTCAGCCAGACCCAAGTAGACATTTTACCGCTTGATAAGGCTTTGATACAGGGTGCAAAACGTGGCACAGGTGTGGCCCTAACCAGGCAACTTTTCATCTTTAAAGCCATAAAAAGGCCTTATTAGACAAATTGCCTCATCAGCGTCTAACCAGGTTGTGAAATTATTGATTTAATTATACGACTAACAATTTTCAAATAGAAGCATATACTTCTAAATCTTATGGTAAGATTTAACATTTGTTCTAAAAACTTTAATTATTTGGTATTACACTACATCGACGCCCCAGACGAAGACTAGGCTATCTCAAATTTTGGTTGAAGACTATGCCATCTGAAAATTTTACATGTACTTTTTAAATAGGAAATTTTTAAATGGCATAATCTTCGACCAAAATTTGAGATAGCCTAGTCTTCGTCTGGGGCGTCGATATAACGTGCAGGGTTGATTTTAGTGTAACGTATGTAAAATTTAGTGATATGATTAAACAGCGATTTTCAGGGCAAGAAAGTTGTTATCATATGCAATGCAGGAAATTTGTATGAGTGTAGTTTAAACAATTAATGACGGTAACGCTTGTCGGTTACACCCGTTATACGTTTGTTCCACCAAGATATTGTAGGTGATGAAGTCTATTATACAGGGAGGGTTCTTACGATATGAAAATTATTCCATACGCACTCCGGGAAGACGGCGAGGATTTCCACCGTGAGTTATGGGAATTAATGATTTAGCCTTTAAAATGTGATTCAAATAAACAGTTTTTGCGAATAAAACGCGAATAATTATATGATTGAAGAAACATGATACACGGTGAAAAATATTTGTAATTTTCAAGATAAATTTCACATTTTATGGACTTGATATAACGTTCTCAAAATGTTTGAAATTTCAAGAACAGTTATTACAATTCGAACACAGATTCGAGTATCGTCATGAAATTTCAAATTGTTTTATTTCAAGATTTTGACCACCCTGTTCTACGCTATTTTCGTCACCGAAGTACACGGTGAGGCTTAAATTTGCCATCGGAGACGACCGTTTCTATTTGTTATTCTGTATATTACGATTGCAATCGATCTACCAACCATCGTATGAGATAGTTAAAATCAGAAAATGTGATTGTACACTCACCGTTCGTAGGAATCCTCGGTTGTGCACAGTTCGTTCAGCATGCAGTCCAAATCGTTCGCTAGAGAGTTGAGCAGCTACAAAGAAAATAGAAATAAAGTATTTAATTTTCTCCCGTCAACATTTTTGCTTTTTTCCTAAAACTTAATTCCCTAACTAAATTGTCATGTTTCTATTTTCATCTTCAGTCAATCTAAATTTTAATACGTGATACTACTAACACGTAAAAACATTCAATTCAAAAATCAAAGTTGACTTTATTTTTCCAATTCAATTACAACTTGAAAATAAAAATAACATTTTCAAAGAAATACAACACAACGCCTAAAGGATTAACGTAAATTAAGTTAAAAAATTTAAAAAATTAGAAATAAACTTTAATTGCAATCAAGATATATAGCACGCAAGATTGCAATCAAGATGTATAGAACATCAAGATGGATTTCAGATAGACTCAAGATGTTGCGAACTGATTAAGAAAGAGTGTACATATGCACGTCAAGATTCCATCAAAGCTGAAATCTTAGACCGTCTTGAAATAAGACGCCAAGTTGCTTGTTGAATTAAGAGCCTGTATACACAGCTCACTACCGCGTGCCGCGTATTTGCGCAACATCTCCCGAAGACGAGTTCGGAAATTAGAGCCTTTCTCATCGTCGAACGCAATTTCACTGTCAATATTGAAGCAACCGAAGGTATACACATTCGCTCAAGTTTTGTCGCGCGCAATATCTCGCGTCGCGTTTCGTGCACGAATTGTTCGTGATTATTCAACAGATTAGCAAAAATACACGCATTCTACTTCTGATGAAACGACAGTCTTTAATGAGTCACGCTTGTTTTCTCAGCGAATGCGCTACAAAAACCAAGGGTCTTGTTTTGAGATACTTTACGTACCTAGGACTATAAACGCGTTTCAATTTAAAACACTTTTTATACTTGCTTCTCCAGTGCAGTCGTTTGTTAATTTCCTTTTATTCAAATGGAAGAATAGAGGTCTTTTACGCACCTAGGGAGCGGACGGTAAAGTGAAACTTACAGCCCGAGGAGTGATTAGTTCCAATTTCGTCCGCTCCCGAGGTGCGCAAAGGACCCCTATTCTTCGATGCCTGGAACCGAAATTCAACAATGATATCATCACCCCAGACGAAGACTAGGCTATCTTAAAT
>JABFOV010005303.1:0-12302 GCA_022817685.1 Aradophagus sp. ZL-2020
TGATGTAACACAACACATACCACTAATTATCGTCGTGTAGAACATAGATGACAGTAATAGACTCTGACTATTTGAGCATTAAGTTGAAGTTTTTTATATTACCGTACGACTACATTAAAGAGCAAGCGTAGTGTCGATGATACTTATATATGTATATGTTTTTTTTTTAAAAGAGAAGCGGGCAAACCAATTTCAGTAAGGTTTTGTGGGCACGGAAAAGTTTTTTAAAGAAAATTCATAGCTAGCGTAAAAAAAAAAAAAAAAAAAAAAAAAAAAAAAATAAAAAACAGAAAATTTCTTAATGTTTCTACAAGTTTGAAAAACGTTTCTGAAACTTTACCAACAGAAGTAGTAAAATTTCTTCCAAAAAAAAAAAGCAATACGTCGAAGTAAAATAAATTACATAAATAAGTTCAGATGAAAGAAGAAACAAATAGTGAAAGGAATACTAAAGTTGAAAATGAAATACTATGACAATCGTTGATACCGTTTATAACCTTTTCACGTAAATGTCTTCGACTACTCGGAAAAATGTTGACGAGAGCTGCTACGTTATTCAAGGGAGAGTCTTTGCGCCACGAAATTGGGGTAATACCGTAGGTTACTGAGTTGCTCACATTGAAAGAACCGTTCGCCTAAATAGAAGTCGCGCGGCTTGCCGCCAATTCAGTGAAATGGCGTAACTACACCGGCCAGCAGCTCACCCAAACATTTTTCCGACCGATCGTTTCAACTGATTATATTAAGAAAATATATTCATTCGTGATCTAGAGAAACTGAAGGAAGCTAAGCTACTACAAAATACGATACATTGTACCTTTTGTATCTACGTACATTGTATCCATAATTGTATCCATCTGTAAATTGATATACTTTACAGTAATTTTTCTATTATTTGTTGCAGGTGAGTTGACTATCATAAGAAATACGAGACAATCGGAAACTGCTAGTAAGTGAAAAATTAAAAAGTAGTCATAATAAAAAAATAAATAAATATGTAAACAATGGAAAAAATATGTGCTACAAAATCAAGTATTTTATTTTGATATCTAAGACTTAGTAGAGTCCCAATTTAAGACGATTCAAATGCCTAAAACACTTAAAAAGATCCTTAATTGAGATATGTTTGGTATCTCTTATTTTTGCAGTGTACTTTGAACTTTGAATTTAAGTTTATCAATTATACAACTGCATTATAATGCATTATAATTATACAAAAATATCAAAAGTCTTTCTTCCTGCAAACGATCAATAATCTTTGAATAGTTTTAAGGAATATCGATCGAGATTTCGATGATTACGATTGTTTCATTGATGATGTCTCTAACATGCAAAATAAGCAATACCTCAAAATGGGACACTTGTGCTTGTAGTGTAATTCGATTTTTAGTATCGATACTGAGACATTTCTGCGAAACAAAATTAATCAAACCAATTGTAATATCCAGATGAAATCCTTTGTCACATGCAAATCGCTTTTTCACAAATGACGTTTGATAAGCGCCGGCATTTAAATGAACACCTGATTGCGAAAATCTGTTTATTAGAGAAATCACGCGAGTTGGGTACCGGAGTGCCGGCGGAATAGCAAAATGTGATTAGCGCGCAAAACATTTCGCCGTAACATAACACGGGACCGTACGCGGCAGACGCGACTTCTTGGTCCTTTTCAACCGTGACAAAGGCAAATCAAGAAGACAGCGCAGGATAAATTGGTACAATTTTCTCGACCCCATCCTACGGGCGGCGCACCTATACGTGATAGGCAAAGCAATCGCGATAAGGCCAGGCTGCGCGCGTCACGTACACCCCACCCCCTTTCTTACCCCGCAGCCACGAAATATATTATAATCATCGAGCTAAGACGTTATCATTTTTATACGCCTTTCAGGCCGAATTCAATCAAGCGAACAGACCAATCGTTGAACCGATTGGGAAATTCAGTTAGGTGTCTTCGATCTTTTTTGCACACTTTTTTTTATACTTGACATAAAAATGTTAAGGAGACGAATTTACCAATCCACATTTACCAAATCATATTTATCAATCTGCTTTCAACAATGACCATTATTACTATTACAAACAAAACATTATTTATACCAATTTTAGTATTACCAAAAAACATCGTTACAAATTCTGATTTCTCAAATGCTTCGGTAGTTTAATTTTATTGGTAAATTTAGTCATTGGTAAGTATGGATTGGTAAATTAATCGTACAGTCAGATGATATACAAATTTTTTTCAACAATAATTTACAATTTCTTCAAAACAATATTGAAAAAGATATAAAAATAAATTGAAAGTTAAACAAAAAATAACTTGAATCATTTACAATATCTTTTACGGATTGTGCGATAAATTGTTGTTGAAAAAATTGTTGTGTTATCTATTTCACCTTATTTTGCACTTTTCTGTAACCTTTTGTGCAAATAGAAAAACACTTCATTTGGTGCAATTTTTCCTACAGGAATTTTGATAAAAAAAAAAAAACCGTATTTAAACAACTATTAAACTATTGCTTTCATTAATAAGTAAATCGATAAACGCAGTAAAATGCTAGTTAGAAATAAATTTTATTATTTTTTTTTTTTTTTTTTGACAACAATTAAACTAAGTGTATATTTGCTTTTGTTATCAAAAATATTTTGAATTTGTTTGATCAAAAACGATGAGTTAATTCTCCTCGCGACTCTGTTTCATAATATTTACTGTTGCAACGCGTAATGCGCTAAGTTGGCTATTCAAACTAACTTTAATAAACGCACCCCCCTTCCGATCTCTGTTGATAATTTTCTTCGTCGACGTTTGTTTCTTTATCTTACCGCAGGTAAGCTTGATAATAACGAGCGGTTAATTGATTTACCGAATTTCGTTACCATTGTCACAAGACACTTGGAAAACAGTTTATTAAAAACAAGTTAAGTTCACTTGAACCAAAGCAAAAGTTGATTTATTATTTTTTAAATCCAGCTTTCGATTTCCACAAGTAAACTTAAATTCATTTAAAACCACATTACTAGAATCGAATAAAATTAAAAAGAGTTTAAAAGTAAGTTAAAATTGTCTTTTAACCATTTTTACTGTTTAAAATAAAAAATTATACGATAAATAATACACTAATAAATAAATAAATAAATAAATAAATAAATAAATAATTCAATGAAATTTCACGCTGGCATAACGAATACATTTTTTTCAGTGCTTATATGATTTCTTGTAACAAGGGATGCGAAGAAAATATCGTTCAAAAAATATAAAAAGAGATCGAACGCATTTGTGTGTCCGACCCCTTCCCCTCCCCGTACATTTAATCTACCCAGTAAGGGCAGAAACTTTACGCCACTCGTTTTATAAAGTAAAACGAATTGTGATTAAATGCCGTCGATAATTTGCAAAGTACCCGTTCCTTTTTACGCGAGTCGCTGTCAAAGTCCACGTGAATCGTAATATATTGGCGGCAAGTGAAATGGCCGCTTTCGCCGCGGCTGTCAGCGCAAAGAGCCTCGAGGTTGCTCCGCGACGCGCGCCCCACGCGTAAATGGAACGCGCACTCCAATCATAACGACAGCCACTTGTGCCGCATAAAGACGCGCTGCCAGAACCAGCATCTCCACCTTTTTGCTCCACCGATCTCGGTCATTGTTATTACTAGCGGTAAATAACCAACGATGACAATGATTCCCAATTAACTGAATACTATTTATTGTACGGAGTGCAAATTAATCTGTCACAAAGTTTTTTTTTTTTCCAACAAATTGTAAATTGTTCAATATTAAATTCAAAAATGTATTCGAGGCGTTGAACTATTGAACCGAAAATTATATTTCAAGTATAATTTACAATGAATGAATTTTTCTTTAATTTTAATTTACTGCAAAAAGAAATTGAATAAAAACTTTTTGCACATGCAATCTATCAGTATTGAAAACGTGCTTCGTTAAATTAAAAAACAGTCTGATTATTTTGGTTATTCAAACACAAGTTTTGATTAAAAAAAAAAAAAAAAAAAAATTGACAATTGAATTCGTGTTCTTACAGCGCGAAAATCATTTTGTAATAATACAAAAAAACATATTCCTATCTTCATACAAACAAAAAACCGCGCAGAAAATTATATGGCGATGACAGACTCGGCGAATAATCCGATCCGCTCACTTTCCATCGTCATTGTAACTTTGCCTCGACAAAGTTAATCGTAAACATTTGCTGTTTAATACGACATGCAGATAAATTGGCAATTACGAGTGCAAACTGCATCTTATGCGTGGAAATACCAATATTGATCCACGAATATAAATAATCATCATATTTCGCTAAAAGAATCCCGCGGTTACGTCGGGCTTCTTTCATTATGCTCGAATAATTCAAATGAAAATGATTACTAGCCGCTGTTGGTGCTTTCAATTTAATATCAGTAAACAGATTATGAAAATGATATAATTATTTTTCATAAAATGGAAAAAAAGAAACAGTGCTGAAATGGAATTCTTGAAATTCAAGTTATTAATAACTGCTTTTCCAATATAATCATTACTTATTTATAAAAAAAAAAAACTTATTTTTCCTAAAAAAAAAAGAAACAAAAAAAGATGATAACCTAACCCAATCCTATTTGGAACGAAGTTCAAATGGGGTCAGAATGGAATTTAAATCTGATGCAGTCTGGAAAATGTAGCCCAATCTGTCCGAGGGAGACAGGGAGGGGGAGGAATGGGTTGAGATGATTACGTAATTAAGCAGACAGACAGTTAGGGCCAGAGCAATGCGCGTTGCACAATGCCTCCGTTCGGACTGAAATATCAGCGACTGTTGCCAAGCGCCGACCGCAGCAACTTACCCCTGTTTTACTTGCATTCATCCGGTGATATATATCGGCATACTAATTATTTAGGAGTAACGTAATTGGTAGGTACGCCGCATCGGATACCGGTTCCTTCGTGTTTACCGCAGACATAAGTTTAGCGGCCACCAAGTCGTACAAACGCAATTCGTATTTCATTTCAAACGACAATATATCGCCGCGTATCGTCCACGCCTTTCCCGCCACCCTTTTCCTCCGTATTTTCTTATTAGTCCGAATGCCAATTTTCACGTTCAACTTTATTAAAATAGTTGCTAGCGAAATTCCAAGCTTTTTGTTATCGACGAAAATCGACTTGAAAAAAATTTTACCAGCTGAACAATTTTTTTTTTTTACTTTTGTGCATAAAATTTATATTAATAAAGATTTTTAATAAACAATTTTTCAAAATCAAATTTTTGTTTTGCGCGTCGACAAAAAAATACGTTGAAAACGTTATTAATAACCTCTTATCAATAATAACTTATCTTTTATTTAATAATATGAATATTCGTGTTTTCTCAAATTCATTTGTATTTTAAATGCTACAAAACGGATCAGTATATAAAAATAACCTTTAGAAAATAATCCTAAACTAGACACCCACGTAGAAAAATTAATATGGTTGCGATAGGGGCAAAGTATGGTTAAGGTACGGATTAGGTATGGCTTGGGATAGATAAAAATAGAATAGATAATGTTTGGCAAAATCTGGATAAGATCTGAATGATCGTTTTAATTTTACAATGTTTTTTTCTGCAATGTAGCATTCTGAAACGCTTTTTCCTTTTAAACAGTTGGAAAGTTAATACTAAATTTTATTGTAGTACGACGGCTTTTTCTTGCTTTCTGTAACTTTGCTTCCGAGTTAGTTTTGCGAATTAAAGGGGAGGCGAAAATTAATTCAATCCTTGATTGGCGTCACGCTTCATTATGCACACTTTGCTAGTTATTCTTTGTCAAAAATGTGTCCCATTTCCACAAATTAGACGTCTCCCTCCAGTGGACGGACAGCTTGAGTGCATAATAGAAACGTTAATAGGAAACTTTGTGAAAAGTTGTAGCTTTAAATGTGCCCTGCTTGAATACAAATTGTACAATTATAATTGCGACAGGAGTGAAAAATCGGATTTGATTGCCGAAGAACGGTATTCAACCTTTCTTATGCAAGAGAGAACATTTATAAGTATTTATCAATACATTTTTTTCTGCATTGAAAAATCTGTCGCAAGGCGTATTTTTACACCAGCAATATCATATAAAATTTATGATATCATATTTCAGCTAAATTCAATTGATAAACGCTTAAGAAATTATTTATATTTCCGATTCTAAGTATGTTGAAAAAAATATTTATTCATTAATTAAAATATTTTATTGGTTTAACGAAATTGTTGTTAAACGTTAGGTTTAATGATATAAAAAGTACATTATGTTTTATTGTAAAAACACTTTAATCGAAATCATCTACATTTGTTTTCAATCGTTAAGTTTATGAAATGTTTAAGTGTTTTATGTGAAAAAACATTTAATACACGCGGCTTCTGCAATTATTTTTCAACAGAACTATCCTCTGAGAGTACATTTGATATGTTTGGATATATATTTTGTTATACATATGCATATATTCGTGCATGGTTGCAAACGCATATACCTTAGTGTTTGTAGATTTTCTGTTCACTGTTGTTTACCCTACCGTGAGCATAAAGTTCCGCACATTTCTACTTGATTCTGAAAAATACACGATCAAACGTACCTCACTTTCGTTTACTTTGTAAATAAAGAATACGGAAATCCGCGCGCAAAAGTAATGAAACGCGTTTTGCCCAGCCGAAACGAGAGAGAAAAAAATTTCTTAGAAAAGCGATTTTTTTAAACTAATGGATAAAATTGCGGCGCAAAGGGTTCCACAAAATGAAATACACCGGCCAGATTTTTATTTATTTTCATTATCGATGGTGGGATTGGTTTTTCAATTCCAATCGTCTACAATCGTTTGACGTGTAATAAATCGAAAAACAAATTACACGTAAATGAAAAATGGCGTTCGGAAACAGTGAGTGAATAAACGAACGGGGAGGCCGAAAATTGGTCAAATTTCTTGTACTATACGCCATATAAAATATGCGGCATAAACGAACTTTCATGAAGAAAAGTGAGTACTTACGTTAAAACAACATTTATCTTGGACGGAACAAAAGGACCAAATTCATGCGCCGAGAGAAATTCTATACATATAATGCAATTTAAATTTAAAAGATGTAAATTTACTGTATACCGTATTGGTCTTGGAACGTAACATAAAATTAACAATTTTGATTATCGATTAGTGGCGGGCTATTGTGAGTGATTTCGAAGATAAAAGAAGGGATTATGAACTGGACAGAAATAATAGAACATTTACGCTGAAAGTACCAAAAATAAGAGGACGGATAATTAATTTACACTGGGAAAAAAATATGTTGCAGTAGCATGAAAACTGAGTCCCTGAAACATTTTGAATGCTGACTTTCGTCAACATGTCAAATTGCTACCATTTTTATATCGAGTTTTCTTAAAATTTCTTTTCATTGCAAAATTTACTTGACAATTATTAAATCAATTTACCTAGCTTACATTCACTTGTTACATTTTTTTACGACAAAAATTTTCATTATAAAGTATGGTATGACAGCTGTCAAATTCGCGAACGACATAAACAAAACGCCTGCAAACGTTTGGTGATATTCAAAAATACGGGGCAACATGTCCATCGAGTCAAGTTTACTTGGCAATGTCAATTTTATTTTTAATGTTGCAATAACATAGTCATTTTTCTCAGTGTAGACATACTCAATTCTATTTTTCGTAGTCATAAATAATCCTTAAAATAAAAAAAAAAATGTATATACTACTATTTTATTACTATTTTATTATTCTTTTCTACTATTCTTTTTTCTCTTCTTTTCTATCGGTTCTTGATCTTTCTTCTCTTTCTATTACTCTATTCTTTTCTACTTTATTTTATTTGTTTGAAATTACGTATAGTTCCATCTTGTGGAACACAGATCTGCAGATAAGTTTGCTCCTCGCGGAATAATGGAATGATTTTATAATGTAATAAATGTATAGTATTATTGATTTAGCAATACTGTTTCAAATAGCAATACTGTTCTTAATATTGTCTGAACTGTTGAATTTTTACAGTTTTTTTTTTTATTTTATTTGTATTAAAAAATGCAAAAGTTTTACTTCTTTAATAAAAAAAGAAAAAACATTTCTTATATTTTCGCCTAGTGAACTTTCTTTGCCACAAGGAAAATTTCATGTGCACACACTCAGAATGATTTGTATTTAAATTTTACTTTTTAAACAGTATTCGAGATTTATCTCGAGTAAATACGACATATTCACTGTGTACACAGAAAATTGTATGGGTTTAAACAGTAATTGTACGATTTTTTTCCAGTATATTATTGTCTTTTGTAAACATGTCTAGTTTACTTCAGATAGATTTCTAATACTGCTTAAATCGTAAAATTTAGATTTCTTTTTCTAAGCGTGCAATTATACGAATTTGCTGTGCGTAATAGTAAGAAGCCGCAATGTATATTTCCGCGCCAGTTGAATTCGAACTTTTGTATGTAATTTTTTTGCAGTACATGCACGTTTTGATTTTCTGCACTTATCGAAATTTCGCCAAGAAACTCTGGCCGATCGATCGTCGGAGGAAAGCTCGGAAAAAGTCATCCGGTCGCAATCATCGAATCGCGCGAGGCAATTTCCCATCGTGGCGATGGGCGCGAGATTTCTCGAAATAATTTCCGGCTCATCACTTTTCGCAACACGAATCCGCGCTCAAAATCGCCCGGCCTTATCGCGTTACAATGCCGGCGCTCGAAATCCCCCCTTTGTCATTTTCGCGCGAATCCTCTTCAACCCCGTCTCCGTTATCGGCTCTCGCTATTTGCACGCACGCTGAAAATGAAACTGCGCCGGCTCTAATTTCGTTTAAGCCAGATTCGCTGGTAAACAGACAAAAAAGTTCTATTTAAACAGCAGCTCCGGAGAAATTCGTGTTTGACGGTGGAATTGCATCGCGAATGAATGCAACGTCGCACTTTTCCCACCCCTGTCCCGCTTCTCCGCCCCGCTGTACCGTCCTTTTTATTTCGCGCCATTCGTATTCGTTTGACCGCATCTTTGCTTCCTCCTTCTTCCGAACGGAACGAAACTTCTTTGTCACCGATCTTGCTTTTGTTTGTTTACTTTTTTTTAGATTCTTCTATTTATTGCGCCGATAAATCGCATGAACCAGTCGGCGTGTAAAAAGTCGCTTTTAAAAGGATGCCAAAGTCAACTTTGTAAACACGCCTGTAGGAGGTAGTTTCCACTGAAAATGCCTATGTAAACAAGTTCAGCCAATTCGATGTTAAGATCACGATGTCAAAGTTCGGAGCACAGTCGAAAATTGGCCGCATTTATTTATGCATCTGTGAAAATTGATCGTATTTAATGTTTGTCCAATGCAACATTGAATTTCATGAATGCCAAAATTCTATGTAATTCAGAGCAAAATCAGTGTTTTATTTCAATGGATATTTGATGCTAATTTAATATCGTCGATCCAGTCAATATTAGCAAATGGTCCATACCCGAAAAGCAGACTTGCAAGCTGAAATAGCATGATTCTTAAATGCTTCAAACTATGCCATTATTTCAAAGATTTTGCACAATTTTAGTATCCAATATTGCTATGACATATACGCTTGAAATTTCTCTCCGTGTAGCATTTTACGACGTCGTTGCAACAACAATTCAGCTAATTTTATTTTAAACAAAAATGAGCAGCTTTCGATTACAAATAAAAACGCAAAATAATAAACATTCGAGATAAACAAAAAAGCACTACTCTCTAATATCTCTATAGAAATGTATAAATGTAATTTTGCACTTTTCTTGTAATTAAAAACTTTCCATCGCTGCTCTTAAGAAATTTTTTAAGTATGCGGAATACTACAGTCCTGAAGATTCGAAAAATCTAAAATTATAAACAATTGCCGATCAGAAAGGGAAGCTTCATAATTTATTTACAGAATTCTGCCAAAAGAAAGAAACTGTTGAAATTTAAGTCGAAACTCTTGAAAAGAATTTGAAGCTTCCTAAGAGTCTTTGAAAATCTCTAAACTATCAGACTTGTTCTCTGATATTTTTGCCGACCTCAGTTGAGCCAAATTCCTTGACTTTTACTCCCACTAATACCGAAACTTAAATTCATTAAAATAACCTTCGTTATACAATACCGAAATAAATGTGAAATTGCCGAAACTTTAATGCCGCCTGGGAATGCCGTTGTTTACGCGATCCCAGCGCCATGTTGGAATCGCGCACAATGAAATGTTGCCCACTAAATGTTGGCCGCATTTATTACATGTTGCGCGTACGTGCTCGCGAAATACCGCTAAAAAATGCCCCCCAGCCTCAAAATTCATCGCTCGCGGCGAAACGGTTTCCAATATCAGTGCTCCTTCCGGTGCTCCTGCGCGGGATTTTTTCATTTTACGGGCGCGCTCGCGGGCGTAAATCAACGTGCCGCCGGAAAGCGTAGGACGCGGCCAAGCAGTTCGGCCGGGGATGAATCAGAGCCGCGGCATCGCCCGGCAAAGCGGGGCCGTAATCAGGATAATATTTATCGCGCTAATTTCAAATATGGAGGCAAACTTGATACCGGCGAGCTATTAGGGGCGTGCGTTCGCATGCGCTTATTTCCTAGAGTTTTAAGAAGACGAACTCGTACTTCGTGTGCCGTTATTTACGCCAGTTTTTGTAATGAAGTGGCATACTTTCCAACGATTTCAGTGAGTTATACTTGCTTGTTGAATTTTTCTTGTTTTACTAATGCCATTAAATTGATTACCAATATTTGCACGTAATACTTTCTGTATTGAAAAATCAACTTCGTGGAATATAGAAAGTGTTTGTAGGAATTAAGTTCTTGATTGTAAAATTTAAGACATATGTAATTATTGACGCACTTCAGATTAGCGTAGAAAAAGTTTGGACTTCATATCTACGATTAATATTACTAGGGTAAACGCCATGAATTAAATGAGAAAATACTTTATCTCACTTTAATAAAGAAACAATAATAATGACTTTGAGATGTTGGTTTAGTTGAAATTAAAGACAACCTCCGTTTGTCAAATGTGGCTTTAAATTAACACTTTAAGAATTTTCAAATCTTCGCGCCAGTTTCTAAACAATCGGTTAATTGATTGGCTGAACTAAACACGATAGCTTTTTAGCTATGACATGTCTTTTTTAGAAGGAAAGGAACGCGCAGATTTTTAACACAAATCTAAATATAATAAAGCTTGTCTTTTTTAAACAGCTTACTACGTGGAATTACGAATATTTAGAATTGGTTAAACAACTTATTACGAATTTTTTAAAATTACGTTCCACGTTGTAAAACTCGCGATATATAAAGTAATTTTAATTATCATACATCATGGTTTTTACTTGATCCGTTCTTGTCCTAAGAAGAAAAAAAAATATCGAATTTGCGTTAAAATTAGCAAAAAAGTTTCAACTGCAATCAAACAAGTACAACTACTCGTCGACGTGCGGAATCGCGATAGCCAAAACTTTGATTACACCTCGCGGAGATCGATCAAGCGATCCCATTTGTAACAACCTCTCGAACGTTGGATTACATTGCCAACAGATATATTTAATTCCACCGACTGCAGATGCTCGCGAGCATAACAAATCGCCGAGACAAAAAAGTTTGCCGCTGTTCTTTATCGCCGGCCACTTTTCATCGCTCCCGAAACACGGGCCAAAGCGTTTCTCGCCGCGCGCGCTAGATCGCGCGATAAAATTTCGCCAAACGCAAATCCTCCGTTGAAACGTTGATGAGCAACGAGCCGCCGGCGTTATTTGTGACGGAATAAGCGTATTACGCCGAAGCACGGCCACCACGCACGTTTCCGTTTCGCTCGGCGAACGTCTGTATCACCTCATCCTGTATCACCTCGCCCTCCTACGGACCAAGACGTTCGTCCCATCTTTCCAACGAAAATTCATATGGTGCATGCTTTTTGCATCAGTCCTTTTCAGACATCGTTCAACGTAACCTCTGAACCAAATCTTTATATCACTATCAATCGTTAATTACTATTCCGTTAATTTCCAGTTAATGTACAACTTGCGTAAATTGTTTTCTCATCAATACAAATTAGAAACGAATATTACAAATGTGACTTTGGTTCATTAATTTTTGTCGAGGAAAGTAATGATGAAATAAAATATACGCGCGAGATAAAATTATTGAACCAATAACAAAGTTCGTTACACTGTTAAAAATAAGTCGGAGTGATGCGATTCGGTGTGAAGTGTAAACGATCACGACGTAAAAAGTCACTACATTTCAGTGAAAGTTTTACACATTTTACGGCGTAAAACAGATCATGGGTGTAA
>JABFOV010005304.1:0-12301 GCA_022817685.1 Aradophagus sp. ZL-2020
GGGAATAAATCAAAGTGAGGTTAATTGCGCTTATGAAATCACTCGGCCGGGCGGCGGCGACGCGCGTAAAAATGTTTATTTTCGCTCGGTTTTTCAATGCTGCGCAGCGCGCGCTTCCTGCGCCAACTTCCGAAGCGATATTTTTACGGCGCGGCGATTCGCGCTTTCGGTTATTCCGATCGAAGGAGTCGCCGCGATTATTATCCCGGCTATTTATTCAAATGCGGTCGCGTAAATGCAAATTCCGAAATCGCGATAAGATAGCGGAAAAAACGCGCGGCGCGGAGGGGGAAAAAAGAACGAGCGGCGCTGCTCGCTAATGAAATTATCTCCCCTGCGAAAGTATAAATTTAATTATTATCGCCGCGAGAATACGAAAGAAGCGCCTGGCAAGCGTTATTTTATTAAATTGTAATACATTTATCACGCGTCGTCTCCCACTCCCGCGCCGCGTTTCGCACATAGTTAGTCGTTTTTTTTGCTCGTTGGTGCGCGCGTTAAAAACAGGTCTTGAAATACACCCTTTATGGCGATTTACTTCGCGAGTACGCTTGTTTAGCACTTTTATCTGTTTCGAGTTATCAATTTCTTTATCGCTAATTTCGCGATGCATTTATTACGTTATTCCATTATGATCGCGCGCGCGAAAAAGTTGCAATGCACTTACGGATTTTTCATAGCCCCGGCGTCTTATTTATCGCGATTGGAATATTGAATAGTTGAAATAGCCCCGGCCGCTCCAATAAAATATGTATTATATTGATTTATAATTTATTGCCGACTTTTTTACGTTCATTGCGTAAAAATCTCACAATGTTTGCATAATAATTACATACTTCAATTTAGACATAAATATACGTTCATTGCTCGTAACTTCGTCATTATTGAATAATTAATTTGCAGAAGTGGCAATTAAATTTTTATCGACTTTATGCGAGGTTTAGATCGGATATTATTTAAATCGAAAATAACGAGAGCATTTCGATTCGGCCGAACAATGGGTCAATTCCATTATGATACGAGCATTTGATGCGTGTTAATAGTGATATGAAAGGTGGAGACAGATAACACGGATCGTCTAACAGCCGGCATTATAAACACTTAACACCACTCCGTGTTTCCTCTTCCTACTGTTTCGCATTAATAACCAACTTATTGACGTAACACTGATTTTAGTTCCACTTTCTTATGATCATCATGTTGCGTAATGCGTATACACATCAGTGCTGATGTTCAATAAATTATACGTACATCTTCAAAGAGATTCCGTCAATAAACAAACAAAACGAAAGGAAGCGAACGAAAAATGGAAGCAAAGAGCTGAAAAAAAAGAGCATTAAAATGTCGCGTCTCTCGATAAAGCCGATATCAAAACTTGCGTCATTTTTACGGTTATTTCCCATCGCGTTGTTTTTCATGATGAAACGTTGATATTATTTCACGTACGCCGAATAAATTATTCCCGAAAGTCACTGCCCAACGACCACCGTTAGCCCAAACAAAGCGGTTATGCAACGTACGCGAAATCATGCAAAAATTGTGCTTAAAATCATCGAAATCATTTTTCGGTTTGCCCGCAGAACAATCCGCAATAAATGCATTTTAATGATCCATCGCATACTCGGTACGCGTTAAACATTTATTCGCCGTTGTCGTGTATCAATTCAACGTCCGGGCATTTTTACAAAATGATAATAAACCGCATATTTTAATAGAAAGCGCATGCATTTTTTATTTAATTTCGTACGGTCGAATGAATATAATAAACAATAACGCTGCAACGTTAAAATTAATTTTGCGTTTGAAAAAGCCAAAGGTGTAGTGGTAAGGTGAAATGTTTGAGTGAAATGAAGGGGCGCGGTTTTAATAATTAAAAAGCAGTCGATTATTTAATGGAGAAGTTTTTGTCGTGAATCGGGATACGCGTCGGACCAAAGTTGCGTTTAATGAATCGCATGTGCAGCGAGTGGAGCTGAAAAAGCGAAGAAAAAGTGCGAAAAAAGAGGGGAGGGTAAAAAGAGCGAACGCGGGAGGCGACCGAGGTGGCCAAGGCAGGAGAAAACGGTGCTGGCCTTGATGAGAATAGCTCCTCGAACTGACCGTGCTCGCGGTGCATCTTGTATGAAAAATCGCGAGCCGAGCGACGAATCGATGAAAATTACAGCGTCGCCGTCGACGGAAGAGCATGAGCGCACTAGATGAGATTCGGCTCGCTCTCGCAGCAGGGGACAATGAACTCAGGTCCGCTCTGCTTGTTTATAGCTACATGTTATGGTAAAACATGCATACCTATACAAGCTCGGAAATAAGTTAAATTCATTGCAGTGAGAAAGCATTCTATTTCATTCAAGTCGAAAGAGCAATTTTTACGTTGATTGCTAGACCGAAGTATTGATTTTTTTTCTTCCACTTCTGTAGTGTATTGAAAAAGTTTGATAGTTGAGGAAAACATTTTATTCAACTTGTCTGAAATGTATTATTTTCAAATTTTAGTTGTAAATTGAATTCGGATTGAGAAATATTTTTTGATCACTTATGCATTTTGTTGTGTAAATTGTATTGTTTATAATTGAATTTAAAGTTAGTTATGCAATGAATTAACGTTACTTTATAATCCGTGAACAGTTGTTAATTTGTCCGACATTTAAAAATTTTTTTTTTTCGAAGCGATCGTAATTTAGGTCTCTAATTTATCGGCGGATAAAATGGACAGGAACAATATATAGTCCAGTTCCTGGCTAGTTGGCGCAGCACTCGCCAGCAGATGCCAGCATCGAACCACGCTTCAATTTCAACATTGTCGATTTCATTGTCGAATATTTTGAAACATTTATTTTACTGCAAAATTGTGTGTAATTAGTCTATCGAATAATTGCTTTTATTATAATGAATAATAATGAATTTAGATTTGTTTAAAATAAATTAAATTCCTGTAGTTAATGTAGTTATACATTATAAATTCGTTGTTATACATTACAAATTTAATTAAACTTATTTCAAAGATATTTCATTTTGTGCGTTTCAAATTATACTGCAAATTTTTCCGTTCTTATTATTCGGACTGACATTTTATTAAAAAATGTTTTTGTCTTATTTTTTTGCAATAATGTTGATCGAATCGATAATTAAAAATTGTTTCTTATTGTTATTATTAGTAAAAGAAGTATTTATCTTATAGTTTTTTTATCGATGATTTCATTAAGAGTAACTTGAAAATTATTATACTTATAATTATAAAATAATATATGAGTAATGATTCCGCTGAAGAAATCTTTTTATTAATTATTTTACTGTTTATTTAATATGAAGTGATATATTTGAGACACTGAGATAAAAAAATTTGGTACTTAAATTGACACAAGAACATAACTTTTTCCCTTATATTAGTATGTAATAAATACAAAATCTTATTAATACAACATTTTTATCAAATCATAATAATATAGTTATATGCTAAATAGGCATATTTTGTATTATAATTATTTATAAAAGTAGTTTTAAAATTTTTATATATCTTTTTAAATAAAATTATTTTAGACTCATTTTGAATTATTGAAGACCAAAATTTAAAAAATTATATTTTATGGTTAAGAATTCGTGATTGGAAATGCTGAATAATCTTTATGTTTATAGTTATCCATTAATATTTTTATTTGCAACATTGCACTGATCACTGCCATAAAAGTAGTTAAAAAAAAAAAAAAAAAAACATAATTTGCGCGAGATAATAAATCAAGATTTTGAGTTATATGATCCGTAACACCATTTTTTGATAGTTATTAACATAATGAACGTCCTTCAATAATCATCAGTGTCTTCCATTACCCGATTTCCCCCCCAAAATATGCATACAAATATTGTTACGCATATACATTCTTATACATATTTATGATTTATTGCCGCGCAAACATTTATCTTTGTTTAGAATACCCATGTTTCATGTATTTGAGTTTATTATTATGGTTAATTTACGACAAAAATTCAATAAATTATATTCACTTTATTTAAATTACTCATTTAATATATATTGAATTAATGTTAATCAAAATTGCATATATATAATTAATGTATAAATCATATATATTTAAATGAAACAAAATAGATATAAGTTAAAGAAATTGTACTCTGAGAAAATGCACAAAGAAACATTTTTCCACGTTAATAAAAATAGCTATCGATGTTTTATCAGTATGAAGTGTTGTAAATATTCTTTGCTCAAGTATATTTACATTTGTCTAAAAAAAACCATCATACGTCAGTATAATTTATACTGATTGAATCGTAAAACTATTGAGTGATAAGGATGAATTTACAAACCATCAATGCCTTGTACTTTGGTTGAAATTCATCGTTGTGTGTGCGCAAAAGTTTGAGTGATTTCAGCATTTCGTTTCATTAACGCTAGGAATCAGAAGAACTTCCTCGCTGGAAATAGGTATTGGTAGCCTATTTAACAAAAGTTATAATATAGATTCGTTAGATTGACATTGCAAAGAGCGACCTGTTTTCAAGCAACGGACATTCAAGATACAAATATATCGAACAATTCTGAAACAGCGAATACATTTAGTTAGACTGTTGTTGACGAATATCATCCAAGGTTGTATTATTGTAAAATTATATCATCTCGATTGAAAAAGAGATTTTTAGCTACCTCTGTCTGATGTCACGCGGTTGTGAAACTTCACGCCACATGTTTAATCAAGATAGAACATGCAATAATTTTATTACAGTTATACAAATAATTATTATTTTAAAATTATTAAATCAGATTAATTCAGTGTGCGATTCAATTTTTTTAGAAAGATGGAAACCTGTAAAGAAATACAGTCAATATTTTAGATACGTGGGTATGTTTCAGTCATAAAAAACTGAGTACAAAAAATAACATTGTGTCACAACAGCATGGGTGACTTATTTTTTAAGGTAGTTAGTCACCCGAGGGTAACTTGTAAGGGAGACCCAGTCATTTGAGTCCCTGCACCTGATGGCAAAAAGAGGCGTGTGTCTCACCAAGTGGATTCCTTTTTTTTCCATAGGTGACAGTGGGTAACTTGTGCCTCGACTTCCTTTCATCGTCCCTCATTCGGATCTTTTTTTCATTCCAGATGTGGGGCACGATTTATGATACGTGTTATGATACAACCCTTCTCCTTTCATGTGAATCGCTTTTTATAATCACTGTCTCATTACATGCTTTTTTACGTTCAAAGATTCGAATGCAAATTTATGCGTACATTCATTTGAATTTAAGGAGGAAGCAAAATAGGTAATTAAAAGGATTGTCATTGATAATAATTAAAGAAACGTTTAGGAATTGTATAAGAAAATTATAATAATTTTTCAACTGGAAAACGTTTTGGTTGGTTATTTACAATCGAATAAAAATATATATGTTTACATTCATTTTGTATTTTTTATTTGGGCAGTAGTCTTTATAAGTGTAACATTTACACAATAAACAGATAATAAATAAATAATTATTCTACATTTACTATTAAAAATGGTAAATATTAACAATTGATATTTGCTATTCACAACTTAAGTATTGAAAATGGAAATAATAATTATCTTAAAAGGTACAATTTTTTTATAAGTTGTAAAAATAATTTTTTTTAATTACCAAATTTATTATTTCATAAAAAATATAATACAAAAAAATGGTACTGTTAACTTATAATAATGAAATGATGAAAACAATTGATGATATAATTTTTTTTCTGTATATTACAAAAAATATGTAGCAAATTTTCTTATTTTTTTTTTTTTTTGTACTACAACCTCAGAGGAAAATTTTACGTCATTAACAAAATGTTGATTTATCGAGAAATTGAAATATTGCAAATAAATCTCTGTTACAATTTTATTTCAATTTTATCAACTGTACAAGGAAGTTACCATTTTATTTTCGTAATTTTATATCATTATTTTATTATTAAAAATATATGTATATTATAATAAAACAAAAGAAGAGCCGCGCTTAAATCTATATGAATGTTGTCATCTGAATCTCGTCTTCGGCGATAAATTTATCATTTCACACACAAAAGCCATTAATCCGTCACATCTAGTTTCTCTAGAACAAAATGAATTCTCAAGCTTTCGCAGTCAGTCGGAAATCGAAATGCAAATGTTCCCTCGACTGGCAACCTGTATTCAGAAGAGGTCACTTTAAATCTCTCACGTTTACCAGGTCCGGGTGGTTGTTTATTTTTTAATTAAAGTCTCACCGGCGCGGCTCCCGTGTCGGCAGCCGGTCGGATTAAAAAAGGTCCCTCGAAGTTATTAAGCTAATAATTTGTCCTGTCCTTGGACTCGGGGGGAAAAAAAAGCGATAAAAATACGAGGCGGGTCGCTGTAGCGAGGTGCGAAAGCCCCGAGGCTGTAGGAAAAAGAAGGAAGGCACAAAAAATGGCGTGGCACGCGACCCGCAGTCTCGCCTCGTGGCGACAAAAAAAGTGGGTTCAAAGGATGAAAGGACGAAGAGAAAAAAAGCAGTAATCGACCCTAATTTGAGGTCAGGGTTGATAACATTCCTCAAGTTTATTTGCCAAACAATTTAATTATTCTTTTCACGGGGGGAAACCAATGAAATTCCTATGAGATTTGTAGATTACTTTTTAATGAAAACGTAACGAAAAAAAAATGTTGATGAAAAAAGTAAAAGAAAAAAATTTTTGTAGTAAAATTTTTTTACTAATATTAAATCATGAAATGAAAAGATGTAAGAGCGCAAGGAGGAAAAATGGAAGGATGGAACGAAGAAAAGTCCGCTGAGCGCCCAGCTAACCCCCCTCGAATCCCCTCCCTCGCCATCATCTGTGGGGCGATTTTCCACGGCACCTAAGAGAAGGGGCCAATGAGACGCTGGGCGTCTGGTATTGATCCGAGGCGTCGTCCAGGAGACGCCCGCTCCAAGACGCCAGGCTTGCTCGGCGCGAGAGGGCGGCCCGCAGTTCCTGCGAATAAAAGGACGAAAACCTTTCTCATAGATGATCCACAGATCCACAATTCCTTCTCTCCCGCGTCATCCGCAAAACACGACGACCTGACCTGCGGACGTGAGCTTCCTACACATACTCCCAGCAAACCCAAGCTATGACCGACCCTACTATCCTTTTATACAATTCGTCAAAACCTCATTTTGCCTGTTGGAAAGAAAAAGATGAAAGATTTTAATCGCTAAATCAGTTGTTTACTTATAAGCTAAAAAAAAAAAAAAAAGATGGAAAGAAAAGACCGAATGGTCATTACCGAGGGGTATTAATTAGGACAAAGTCGTTTGATTTAACCAGAGTTGAATAAATGAAGATAATCCAGATTTCCAGCCTAGGCTTAGATCCGATCGTATTGTTTTTATACGAAAGATGACGTTTTCGTATCAGCTTCGGAGATCGTTTATCCATTTATAAAGACGTAGAATTAAGGTGGATACTTTGGACCGGCGTTGTTCCATTTTGCATAAGAAGGTGAAGAAGTGAAAGACGAGGCGAAGAAGAAGAAGAAGAAGCGATTTCCTCGGAACGAAGCTCATTTAGGTTGGCGCGTTTAAAATTAATTATATGCTGTGTTATCAATCACATCCGGTTACCATGGGAACTCAGGAAGCTCGGTGCATGCCCACCTTCTTCCAACTTTCTCATGCTACCTTTAACCACCCACTGTAACTTTGCCAACGAATTGCTGGTCGTTTGACAAATAAAAATTGCATTTTTGTGGACTCAAATAGGTTTCTTCAGACCTACTTGTTCAATCGTAAATTCGTTAACGAGTGGACCAGTTACCGAAGTGAAGATGAAAAGTTAAAAGCTATGAAAAGTCGAGGGAAAGAAGGCTTTTTCCATCCATAAAAGGCGTTGCATAATTAACACAGTTGGCGGATATGAATCGGAATTTAAAATGGTTGGGGGGGGGGCGAAAATGTTGGATTTAAATAACGAGGTCTCGGCGTCGTGCGATTGGCGAGAGTTTTCAAAGAAGCGGAAACTTGAGCTTGTGCAAACGCGCGAGGATGGAAGAGGAATTAAGGGGCGAGGCGCACGCGGCAAGTTTAAGTCGTTGATTTTTCTTTTATTTTCCTTCAATTTCCTTCCTTTCAGCTTTCCCATCAGCCTTTCCATTAATATTAAAACGGGAACGTAGCCTCGCGAGGGCTGTTTCAAAGAGGAGGCTAGACCAGGTAGCAGGGCCGAAGGGGGGTGGCTGGAACCGGAGAGCTCCGGCGCCGGGGGTGTTTGGCTCGTTTTTCATCTTGATCTTCTAGAGTTACCAATTTGAACCGAGTCTCTCCTCCTCGCCATCTTCTTGCGCATCCTCTCCATTCTTCCGGCGGTCTCCTTCTCCAGCGCTCGAAAAGACGCGCTCGGACGAATTTCCTAGTTTTCCCAATAATTGTCTTATCCGTTCCAAATGGAGAATATAAATATCAAACGAAAGTCCACGTAATATCCTTACTATTCTGCCAATTCAAACAAGTAGCTCATCTTTTCGGTAAAAGTCTTACCATCTGCGCTCACAAACTTTGTAATTCGTTTACAGAATATATTTTTAGGATTAAATTTTAAGTAAAAATTTACATACATTTTCAATCAAAAATTTTTCAATACTTTATTAAATAATTTAAGACAGTATTTTATACAGTTTTAAAATGCGAGTGTATCGCACCTTGACAATACTTTATTAAAAATGTATGTTCATTTCTCCTTTCGCAACTTTAAAAAACAAGTATCTTTTTTTAAATACTTTTGTGTTTAAAACACTAGAAGTATCTCATAATGTGATACTCGTTTTTACAATATTATTTCAATTTTGATACAGAGAACTTTTATGATTTAATCAGTTTCACATAACTATATATCTATATTTTCTTATAATAATTCTTGTTTGATTAATCTAACCATGAAAGAAAGTCAAAGAACTCACTTTCAAAAGTTATTTTATTACATAAGTTTTGTTTTCCGAAACAGACATTTGGCTGATTCGGAAAGTATCTAACAAAAATATCTGCATCGCAGCGTTTTAGTTGACAATGGATACTACGAATGGACACACGGGTCGCGTATTAATGGAAAGGGGGCTCGATGAATGAGAGGAGGAAAAAATTGACCTATACCGGGGTTGCCGGTAGTGACCACCTGGATGCGAGCTGACCGGTCAGACGAGTTCGCGCGTCAAAAATTCCGTGGAAAAATCCGGCCAGGACGCTAAAAACCGGTTCTTCGTATGAAAAAGGGTTCGCTGACCGTTGGCCGACCCTGAGGGCTGTTCGCGAGATTAAGGGCACCGGGCAAGGGTCCGACGACGAAAGAAAGGCTCGCGACGTGTCAACCTTGTTGAAAAATTTGCGTATTCAAACGTCCCGTGCGTGTCTATTATTACGTTGGCCTTCTTACGTAAGGTTGCTTCTTTTGCCGGCGATCCATTCTGTGACTTTGGTCGCTAACAAATGTAAAATATTGGCTCCGAGTGGGAAACCGAAAGACTGCACGCTCGTAGGGGATATTGGTTTCGGTTCGCTGTTTTTCGGGGCTTTGTTTGTATTTTGATTGCTCGGCTGTGGTTGTCGGGCACGGCCGCGAGCAGTCACATTTTATTGGCCAACTCGCCTTTTCGTTGTTTCACATTGATGTTACAAGGCGCTTGTTGGTAGAACGGCGAACGTAAGTAAGGGGTATGCGCCTGTTTTGTGAGATCTGCTCGAGGTACCATTCGTCTTAGTATCTCCTCGGGGAAGGGGAAGGTTTGCGGTGAAATATAAGCTAGATCTACGCGAAAGATAAATGAATCTATCCCTTCCTTTGCGTCGTCCTCGCGTAAACCACCCCTGACAAGAGTTACGAAATCGGGACTGACAAATGAAAATTCCCGTTCAGATAAACTTGGAAAAAGAGAGCGAACGTGATGCGCCTTTGTATTGCCGATTTGCTTCTATTTGTGACGTGATCTTTTTTTCCACAGATTGAGATATATTACAGGGTGAAGTGTAGCGAACCAGTTTTACAAATTGCATTCCTTTACGAGAAGGAGTAAAAAAAGTTGATCCAAAGTAGATAATAAAGTTAACTGATCGTATAAATTTAAATTTGTATTGTTTAAGTCCCGTAATAGAGTGTTGACTTAGTTTAGTATATTATGAACATTAAGAGAAAAAACATATTGTAAAATAAATTTTTATTTTTGCTATAAAAAAGTAATATATGTGTTGATATTTTTCCAGCTTATGCTTATGACGCATCATAGAAACTTCATAGAAAAAGGACTGACTGACTTGATGGATCTTACGGATTTTCAAAAAAGAAGGTAAGTGATATTTTTATAACATTATTGTTACACGCAAACATATTTTTTGTTGATCTTTATTAAATAGATTGGAGAACGACTTTCAGAGAAAGACTTTCAATTTTCATGCAAAGGTCACATTAAGCAGATTTTTTATTTGCCACACAAACATAAAAAAATGAAGTATGATTTTTTAAGAAAGTACGCAAATAGAAATGTACTCTAAGTTTTTAAGAATCATTGAAGAAATAATCCAAATTTTTTGTTTCCATACTGGTATAATAAAAAGTTTGAACAATTCTACAACTTTACATGTAAAATCACAATAATGCACAAAAATATTGCACAAAATCATGCACTGCAAATACAAAAAAAAAAAAAAAAAATAAAACTTTTCAAACTAAAAATGTAAGCACGCTATTTAAAAGATGAAAAGGGTACAGTTAAACTATTTGAGTAGCAGCTTTTACTATGTTGTTTTCTTAGAGTGGTAATTTTAATACAAAATAATTATACAATTTGTTTTTCGTACGTATAAAAAAAAAGGGAAACTATTGATAAAACGCAATTCGAAATTAAGAAGCCGCAATCACAACTTGAATTCCCTCTTACTCGAAAGTTTGTTTTATCTCGAAATCATATTCCTGTTAATCATATCCATAATAAGGATTAATGACGGCGACTCGCAGTGCGCAAGGCGAGGATCGCAGAAAAACTCTCGGCAAAGATCCATTAATCGTGAAAAACAATAGACCTCCGAGGAACAACTCCGAGCTAATTATCAGTCCCCGATGCGCCATCTCCATTAAACCACCAACTCCACTCGAAGATAGGTCCTCGCAAAAAGCCCGAGCCAGTTAAATACGACCTAATTCTCGATTCCTAAAAGTACCGGGGCCGCCGTCGGGCCGCAGCGCGGCGAGGAAAAAAAGAGTAATATCGTGGCGCAGGCGCACGTGGCGGGCGATTAGCATTTGGGTCGTGGCGGCGCTTATTTTTCGATCAAAAGCCGGACATCTGCCGCGAGTGCGACAAAGAAGAACCAGAGCGTTCGGCGGAGTCGCACAATCGCTTCGGCGAATCGAACGAGCCGGCGAAGGAACGAACAAACGCGTTCATTTCGCGGATCGTTGTAAGTTTGTCGAGCCTCGTCAAGGACTCCTCCTTTATCCCTGGGCTGCGGGATAAGCATCGCTTTGCATACGATCGCCATTTTGCGGGGCATAATTTAAATTTCGTTCCATTGTTTTGTCGCTCTTCTTACGTCCTCCCAACCCCCGTGGCTGCTCCCCCGTTTCGCCTTTTGGCTCCCTTGAGCTTCGCCGGCGCCACCCTTCGGCGTCTCGCCCGGCCGCCCCCGCCTCCTCGCGCGGCCATTTGCATGAAATTAGAATCAGAATTTTCTTGCTGGAAAATTGGCCGTGCCCGCGCCACCCCGCGCGCTGATGTCGTACCCGGCGCCACCCACTGTGACTTAGCTAACGGCGCGCAGCTACAAAATTTTAATTAATTCGAAACAAAAACCCTCCTCGCCCGAATGCGCAGCCAGCCGCGCCGCGGCAAGAATCAGAAACAATGCCAAGCGAGGATTGCTCGCGAGCGCCCGAATGGCCTGTTCTTGAATTTTCCCGCCGCGCATTATCGCCGTTGTTAAGATTATTTTCTCCGTCTACTTGTTGATGTCGCGACGTTATCGGTTACGAAGATTAATAGACGGCCCTTTTTGTTCGCGCCCGATGCTTTCGTTCGGCCGACAATTCCGCTCGCGTCGGAATAATCATATTTCGCCGCGACATCTGGCCGAAGCAACGCGATTCACGTCTTTCGGATATTTTTGCCGGCCCGCGTGCGCTCGCGCGCCGTTGTAATTATAGTACGCGTTTAATTGTAAGTAATAGGAAACGAGTGGTTTAATTAAAATGCAGCGGTCGTAAATAGCGCGGATCGCGATTGCGGAATCGCTTTTTGCGCGGAATAATACGCGGCGGAAAATATTTTTCCTTCGCTTTGTGCATAACCCCCG
>JABFOV010005305.1:0-12300 GCA_022817685.1 Aradophagus sp. ZL-2020
TATAGTGCATTATGATGTATACACCACAACGACAGCAAATTATAAGTAGTATCTTTTTATAATTGTTTGTTGAGAAACTATAATCGGTGCCCACGAGATCCATACGTTCTTGTTCTGGGGCAGCTTGTGTTGTTTAAAACGGGAGGGGGGGGGGGCTATCGGTCCACTCCAGCAATTTAAAAATGAAAACAGAAAAAAAAAAAAAATGTATCCAAACGGGCGCCATTTTTTTTTTTTTTTTTTCAAAATTATACCCCCTTCTATTGAAATCAAACGCAAGTATGCTACTAATTATGAGTCTTGTTGAAAGAATCGTTATCAATTAACGTGTTTTGTAACGACAGGTTAATATCAAAGACAATTTTAACTTCATTTTACGGAAATGAAAATTGACTCAATCGTTTTCATGCTGTGAATTTTTTGCACTTAGGAGTAGCGGGAAAAAGAGAGCGCAAAAAGCAAACGTTTGACGCCAGTCCGTCATGCAACAAAAAGTGAAGGTTAATTTCTTGTTTACATTTCGAACTAGCTATGATTTCGAAAGATGCGTAAAACATTAATTTTTTTTTTACTTCTAAAAGTGTTTACATATCCCAAAACGTCTATATCTAAATATGATAGTCTTTCAAGTGCAATACACTTGAAAACTACTTGTTATGAGAGGTTAAGCAGTTTAAAACTGGTTATTTCACTGTAATATGTGATTTAACAATCACTATACTTCAAATTTAAGTAGTTTTTAAAAGACCTTTTTTTGCAGTGTAACGAACTTTAAGAGTTTAATAAAATTTTAAATTTAATTTAACGAAACATTAAAGCCTGAAATCTTTCTATGACAAATTCGAGTTTACCATGGCAATGCCACGTGTAACTTGATTTTGATATGATCTTAAAAAAGAGATGAGATAGATATCGTATTGTCCAGCATGCGCGTAACGTACAAAAAAAAAAGGGAAGAGAGAGAGACCGAGGGAGGGAGAAAGCGAAACAGAGATGGAGAGAAAGAGGGAGAAAAAAGAAATTGGTGTAATTATTGCGGTGCAATTAGAAGATGATAACGGTAAGAGTACGTCCCGTCGTGGATGCTCGGTAACGTGAACGAGAAAGTGTCCATCGTGTGGGGGTCGAAGAGGCGCACGCGTATCCCGAACCCCGCCCTATCGGGGTAGCTTCCGCGAGAGTGTTAATAGTGGCGACAGTCGCGGTTTCGCTAGCGTTCGGTAAAACGGTGATAGTTCGCGTGTGATCACCGCCATTGTTCAAGACGCCGTCCATAAAGCCATCACTGCCGATCTTTTGATCAAACTTGTTATAAAACACGCGCCAATTGAACCCAAGCCGTTGAACAAAGATAGCGAAAGAGGAACTGAAGTCAATTAGTGGTTTCAGCAAGTTAGTCACCCTGATCGATTGATCGCGGAAGCGAAAAAAAAATACAAGTTCGTATTGCGATGACCTTGAAAAATCGAAACCCGAGATAGGAAAGCTTGGAATCCCGGAAACATGCGTTCGATTGGGGGATCCATTCATATTTTTTATGGGTAGACAGTTAAACGTACGACAATTTGGCCGAACCAAGGGCGCAACAGTTACTATGCTATGTAAGATTTGGGGTTGGGCCAAGTGGTACGCTTCAACAGGGTCAGCAAAAACGATTGGAGAAAAAAAGGATTCCAAGGGCGAAGAGCGAGTGGAGAAGGAATTAGCGGTAAGATTTCTTTGCGCCGATGATCAATGCCAATGTCAGATCGGTTACGAATGACTTAGCCTGAAACCGCTTAGCTGGCTGATCGATTAGCCGAGGAAGTGACCTATAGTCGGGGTTCTCAAGTGCAAAGTCGCTATAAGTCGGGTGGTAGAGCACGCGAGCAGGTCTGCAAGTCAATGGTTCATGGCGACTGCCTGGCTGTGGGTCAGAGCGCCGATCGCCCACCCGGCAACAGATATGCGCTAAGCCACTGCCCAGTGGGAAATCGTTAGAGTTCAACAAATGGACCGATTTTGGGACATTACTGTCAGCCAGACTTTGGTAGCCAAGCTTGACACTGTATTGGCTCTTACAACACGAAGTTTATAAGGTTTGGCGAATTCGGAAGTTAGGGCTGGCATGGTTTTGCTTTTTAAAAGGGAGGAATAAATTCCTGGAGTCACCGCTTTAGGACGATTTCAGTACTGGTCCAATACTGGTGTATAAAAATTCCCAACTCTGGCCACTGCTTCACCAGTTCAGTCATATTCTCGGCCTATTCACATTGGATGGCTACTTATGAATTGCTGGTCCACCCAAATCTATGACATGACTGTTTGGCAGTTAGTCTCACATCATTGATGTGCCAAAATTTCGCAGCCGCTTCGGTATGAAGGCACTAGTCGGGCACAGTCGGAGCCAGCGGCAGGGAGCGTGTCGAATGAGAGTTGTTTGGTGAAGACGTCGGATGGGTGGGCAGGCTGATCGTGGCTTACACTAGGCCAAAAAAGCTCCAGGGTGGAGGCGGCACGCGCTCGACCAGAGCAGGCGGGAAGGGTGATGCGAGGCAGCAGCTCCGAGCTGCTGCTGGACGCGAGTTGCAGTCAGTGCCAGAACCAAGACAAAAGCGACTCGAGGGAGCAGGAGCAGCATCGGCGCAAGCTGCTGGAGCTCGGGCTCGGTGCGTCGAGGCGCCGACCGCCCCGGCGTACCTGCCGCCAGCGGTTCAACTTTTACGCGACTTCCGCTTTGGCATTGGTGGCGACTTCCGGCGGCGCGGCCTTGCTTTTCTTGGTGCCGCTCTACGTCGATCCGGCGATCAGCACCCTGGCGGCCGACTTCTCTCCGGAACCAGTCTTATGCACCACTTCACGCAGGGAAGACCTCGCGGGTCTCTTTAACTGCTCTTGGAGTTCATGTCGCGAAGGGTGCACCAGCGACGTATACAGGTGCACTCATATTTATGTAACGTACAAGCCCTGGACCAACTCCAGTGGTGCAGGTAACAACAGTGACCGAGCCTTTGCCACGATCACTGCAACCACTACCATTAGCGTGCCGACCGACCTCACCAGTACGACTTCCGGTAAGTTTGAGTCACGCTAATTAAACGATCAATATAGGATCCTTTGTAAGAATCCTATACAGGATCCTACACAAGAACCTATGTATATACATACTATCTGGGGACCTATCTAGGTTCCCAAGTAGGTATAGTTTGATTCAATCATCGTCCGTACTAGAACCCAACTGGCTTCCTACGTAGACGATGAAATACTTTCCTATGTATGTTAAATTTCTACATAAAAACCTACGTGGGATCTAGAAACTTGTGTAGGTTCTCATCTGGGTATAATTATCATCCAGATGAATTCCTAGATTAATAGGTTTTTACCTAGTCACTAACAAGTTTCTGTAGGTTCCTGTGTTAAATTCCTACATAAGAACTTGCAATCTAGAAAAACATATGTTCCCAAGTAGGTATGATTTGATCAAATTTTTGCAACAAGCCAACCCAGATAAGTTTCTAGATGATATAGATTTCTACATAGAATGATAAATAGGTTCTTACATAGGTTCCTGTGTCGAATTTCTGTATCCTATATAAATTTTTCGTTTCATTCAGTTCTCCAACACACCACTTCAAGATTGACAAAAGCGGTCATTTAGTTTCAAGTGGAGTCATTGAAGATGTATTTAATATCAGTCAATTATAATGATTTGCAAAGTTATTTTACAAATTTACATATCTTGATAATTTGATTATATCTTCTTAAATTTAATACTACATTTTACATAGAAGAATGTGAAATTGGTTAGTCATACTTGATAATCACATTCTTTACCTTTCATACAATATATGGACTAGCTTTAGATGTGTAATAAATTGCAATTTGTGCATGTATGCAAATATGCAAAATATGCAAAAATATGCAAGCGTAATTTGATTCCACGAGTCTTGAAACGTATTTGTTTAAGGTTGTAGAAGCGGCGCTAGTCAGTTAAAGATCCAAGCAGATGGATATTGGACTTTTATTACGATTTACTTATTATTGTTTTGAATTAATATAATAATAAATATTGGTACAATACGAATTTAAAAAACCACGAAGAAATCGCAATCGTTTTCAGTTCAGTTTCTGGTCGAGAACATTTTTTTTTTTTTTTTTTTAATTCAATGCTGCTATTAGCATTCAAAGATTTTATTTAATTCAACAAAGTTATGATTTTAAATAATTTAAAATATTTTGCAAAATATTTCTTCATATGAATTGGTTGAAATTTCAACCGAAATTAATTTTGATAAAAAACTCAATATGAATTAATTGTTAACTAAAGTTGTTAATTAAAGAATTCTGCCCCGGTAAAAAAATGTCTCCGGCTATAAAGTGAGATAATTAAATACATTTTAATGCGACGAAAAAAAAAAAATGGTGAAATGAAATAAATTAATTAGCACTTTTCTGGGCAGGCATAATGCCCTTGTAAAACAAGACATTCCTCAAAAACATTTAATTACTTAATTATATTTCGCGTTGAAGCCAGTTTTCAGTGGTCATAATGTGGACTTTGAAACTCAACAAAAAATAAGAAAGTAAATTAACATAAAATTTACATCTACATTGCGTGATAATATTCTGTAACAAATTTTAGAAATTTCTAAGTTAAATTTATTGAGTGGAAGTTTTAACATTTGATTACACTTCACTTCAATTTTCAACAAACGTTCTTTTCTCGCATTCACTTTCAAATCAATAAATGTAACTACTGTTTGCCAATGGATTGGAAAAGAAAGATTTTTCCAACACGTGCAGTAAAAGTGATTTGTGATGTCATTAACGTTATCATCGAGATGAGAATAAAAAAAAAATTTTAAGAAAAACGGTGAATCTGGAAGGAGTGGTCTTTTTTTCTAATAGGAATGAACAGAAATATTCTACATCTAATAGTAATGAATCGTATAACTTGATTAATCAGAATTAATTGCATTTATTAAAATTTAACGGGAATTACTTGTATCACTTGAAATCTATTCGACATAAATTGTATTATTTCAAGTTCAATAGGAACGAATTGCCTTACGTTCTAATTTTAATCTAATAAGATTTAATTGTATCACTTCAAATCTAATAGGAATTAACGGTATCATGTTAATTTTAATAAGAATCAATGGCAGTAGTTAAAGTTTTGAGAAGATAAATTGTATTACATCAAATTTAATCAGACTGAGTTTTGCTATTCAAAATCCAATAAGAATGAATTGTATTGTTTTTCATCTATCGGAAATTAATGATATTCATTTGAATTTGATAGGTGCGAATGTGATAACTCTGAATCTGATAAGTATAAATGCTACAGCTGTAAATGTCATAGCTATGAATGCAACGACCGTAAATGCTACTGGCGTCAGTCCAATAATTCTTAACGGGTTTAGTCTATGGTCGCCAAATATTAACGATACTACCCTGAAAGATCCAACTCGTAACAAATGCTCGATACGTTGCAAGTTTTACGATGTACCGCGTAGAATTAACACTAAAAATTCGTAATTTATTACGGTTTTAATTTGTTAAAATCTTACATAATTTATTGACAAACACAAAGAAATTCATTTTAAAATTTTACGAACGTTTGTGAAATTACATGACCTGTAAAGTGAGTTAAATTCAAGAAAATTTGTTAGTTGAATTTATCCGTAACTTTTTTTCCATTTATCTATTTTTTTATTTTTTTCATTGAAAAAGTTAATGAAACACTGAAGTTGGATGATTAACTCTTTTATTATCCAATGAAATTATTCCGAGGCGCTCGGTCTTTGCAAAGGGCGCGAAATTCGAATTAATTAAACAATTTTATTTTTGACTAGATGATTCATGAAGATATAAACGAAAAAATTAAATGGCAAGAGTTAATGAAACACTGAAGTTAACTGATTAACTCTTTTATTATCCAATGAAATTGCTCCGTGGCGCGAAATTTGAATTCATTAAAATTTTTTATTTTGAATGACCAAACAGTTCATTACAACGTAATCAAAAACATTTTAATTTAGTATTTATAAATATTATAAATAAGTATTGTAAACGAAGAAACTTAATTCACCAAATTCTCGAAGTTACATTTTTAATCTTAAATTCGTTCGCACTTGAATTTGAGTTACATGGCCTGAATATTGAACGTTAAATTAGTTGATACGTTAATGTATATTTGATTTCCTTCGATCAATATCCTGCTACGAAATTTCGGCACTTCTTTTTGCTAACAAGTATTTCCTTTGCTTCCCGATAAGATATTTTGCAAAAGTGCCAATTGCCGAGCAAGTGTGTTTCACTGGCTTTCACGCGATTAAAATTGTGTTGACGAATCATCAACTCGTCGCTAACTTGTTTTTGACCCGCAAACGGGAACTAATTTCTTATCCGACGTCGAGCTCGCTAGCGAGTCGTCAATAAGTAGAAAACGTATCATAAGCAAATTAAAGACAAGTGAAGGTAGCGATAACATTCAATATTTTCTATAAATGATTTTTATTTTTAACATTTCTATATCCATCATTTTGTACAAAAATTGAATAGAATAAATAAATAAATTACACGTCGATTTCATATATTTAAATTTTACTTCCGCGCTATCTACAATCGAACTATTAAGCGGATACACATAAATTATTTGACTTTTTAAAGTATTAAAATTTATTTGAAAAAAATTGATAAATTATTTATAAACATTATTGTGTTAAAGAATTGATTTTAATGTTTTATAGATAAATAATAATTTTGTTTATTTTTGTAAATTGCCTGTCCGCTAAACGTTTACAATTTTTATCACGGCGGGCTACTTTTTCAGCGCTAAAATCGATATGGCATAGGCGTATACAATACGTAAATTGTTTATATATGAATTGTTGTTTATAATTATAAATGAAAATTTGGAAATATTTACAATATGCGGATTGTCCGTATATGATTTACATCCGATCTCTGGATAATTCATATATAAAACGTCATATGCAGATTATATTTATGTATTTATATAATACACTAAGAGAAAATTATAGTATAACAGTACTGTCAATTCCATGGATTTTTACCATACTATTTGATACCGTGGCTATATCGACCAAATATAAGATTATCTTTCGTACTTGGTTTAAAAATTACCATACTGTACAAGAATGTTTAAAAAAATTATTTTTAATTAAAAAATACATGCATTTAATTTATTTCCTTATTTTCACGTTGTATCTTTTTCTTTCATATTTCCTATTTCGTTAATTTATTTTTGCGTTGTTTTAAAATCCAGAAAAATTGTCCTTGACCGAGACTCGAACTCCAACGATGACGATCTCTGCATTGCGATGACCATGTTCAGACCCTTGATACGTAAGGTGTATTAAAATTTGTACAAAGTAATTCGATATCTAATGTCTTTTCATTTTTACCATACTGGATAGAAACTCTATCCCTGGGTGTAGCAGTCACTTTAATTCGAGTTGTGAGGACGTTCTATTTAATGAGGTTATGTTGCCTAAATGAAAAAATTCCTCTCACTTTTTGCCCATTTTTACCATACTGAACAGAACTTTCAATCTTATGTATTGTAATAACTTCAGCATCGACTTATAATATTAATAGGTTCATATAAATAGGTTCATATAGTCGCGTTATCAAAAATTATGGTAATTTTACACTAATATTTTCTCGCAGTGTACATGGTCCATATATGGCTTACACTTAACCTATAAATAGAAACAAAGAAAAAAGTGAATAAAGGAGAAAAAAAGGACAGATGGTAAGAATTTCACGTTTTTGTCGATCGCGTTCTGCATTCCATGAATGCAAAGCGGATTGACGTCTGGTGTATTGGAGGACTGGTCGTTATCGATTCGAGGTCGTCAGAAAATCGCGTGGTACATAAAAATGAATAATATTCAGGTGGCGATGACGAGGACGACGTCGAGGCGGTGCTTCTGGTAAACATCAAGGGCTGCGGATATCCGCCGGTCGTCGACTGCGAGAACTTTACTCGGGAACTGGGTTACGAGGGCGCGAGGTTCCCCTGCCATTACAGCCGCGTCAACGGCAGCATAGTGATGGCAAATTACAATCGTGAGGCTCAAGTCGCGACAATCATGCATTTTTTCGCTGCACCCTTCGTCGTCACTTTGGCCACCAGCGTGGCGCTGTGTGTCATGTACTGCGACTGCCGGTGCGCTCCCCCCCAGCACCAGACCCGGGGCCTGAGGCGCCACAGACCCAACGATCTTAGGTAATCGATCAGCGGATTTATATCATTTTCTCCGTGCATCAGAATTTTCGCAATCGTAACGTCGTTTAAGGGGATGGCCAACTGAATTGCGAAGTTTGAATTTTGAAACTAGCGCCAAAACCATGACGTTGCTGTGTACAGTGAAATCCTTCCTAGCGAACGATTCGCCTAGCTAGCCGAATGCTGTTTGGTTAGCCGGGGGATTTGGGAGGATGCACTGGATGGCAAAGTTTGAGGTTTGAATTTGTCGCGATAGCCATGATATTATTTGATAAATGAAAACGAGTCATAGAAATGAAAAGCAGTGAAAACAAGTCAATTTTAATACGAATAGTCTGTGGTAACGCGCAGAAAACAATTTCAGGTAAAACCGCAATTTCTGGTCAGAACTGAAGTTAGCTGCAAAAATTGGTGCCAACTTTGAATGATAAAAGGCGGGAAATTTAAATACACATAATGGGGTGTGTGGAAATATGGGTGCATTAAAAAAAACTAAACTAAACAACATTGGGGAGCGTGGAACTGAGACGCTTTTTTGTTGACGTCTCGTAACCAACTTCAGTTCTGGCCAGAAACTGCGGTTTAGCCCAATTTCAAGTAGAATTTTATGAAAAACTTTTACATAGCTTGTACCTAATTGTTTCAGGTTAGTTCAATCATATCAAAATCTTATGAATTAAATTTTTCACATCAAATCGAAAAAGATTTAAAAAATAATTGATATGTTCTCTTTACTTTTAAACTCAGTTTCGACTTGTTTCATTTCATTATCTGGAGTAAAGTCGTAAAAATAGCAATATTGCAGAAATCTTTTGCAATGTTTCAGTATGTTATCCTCTTAACCTTTAAAATCATGATGAGTCAACAAGAGACCCACTTCATTATAAAACGTAATAATTTTTGTAAAAGTGAATACAAAATGCGTTTTAAAGTTGCTGAATACGAATCGGAAGTTTTTTCCGAAATGGCGGACAAAATGACGGATCTAATTTAAAATTTTTTTAGTCAAACGTAATTTGTATATTAATATAATTTCACATTTGATTTACATGAAATTATCAATTTTTACTTCTATGTGACACAAAAGTATATCATACAAATGTTTCTCTAGTAATATCACAATATCACTATGGTATAACAGTGAGTTTATGATGATATTACTGCGACTTTATCCCGTTATCGCAGATGATTTCATTTTGCACGGGCAAAACATGTAAAATTACAGTGTGACTGTAAGTGATTACAAATAATCAACGACAGTCAGAGTAGAAATTCATATAAAAGGTCATTTTACATAGTCACAGGAAAACATCACTTTGCAATATCTATATCGATTTTAACCTTATGAAAATGGTGAACTGGAGTGCAAAGTTTAAATCTTAATAGTGGCGCCAACACCTTGAAAATGTTAGATAGATAAAAATGATGTATAAAAATGAAAAACAATGGGAAAAGGTGAATCAAATTCGCACTGAGAAAAAAATTAACCAGTAACAGTTGTTACCCAGTTTAATTTAAGTTTAACAGTTGTTATTAATTGTTAATAACAATTAATTGTTATTAACAGTAACACCTGCATATTTTCTGTTGGTACAACTGGAAAGAACAGTAAATTTAACTGAAAATTAGTTGATTGAACTGATTTTCAGTCATATCAACTTTTTTTTCAGTTACTTACTTACTCTAACTGCTCTGACAAAACCATATTGTAACATCCACGATACGTATTGTAATGTGGACTATTTCATATAGTAAACGGTTTACGATATCATATCGTAAACCGTTAGTCAATGACGTTGATAGATTGCTTTATTTCTACCAATAACCACGCCGGAAATTTTACAATCCATATTGTACGATATCGTTTTCTCGGTATGAATATTCAGTACTTTTAACTTTTTCGATTTCTCTGAAAATAGAATTGCCTTTGGTTTCATGCAAAAAAATTAACTCTATAGATGGTATTTTATAAAAAAACTTTCCTATTGTTTTTGATATCGTTGAACTAACCTCAGAAATGTAGATCGAAAAATACGAAAAAGTTTTCTCGCAAAATACTACCGAAAAAATTGTTTTCTTCTGCATGCAATCAAAGGAAATTCAACAATTGACTCTTCCTCGTTGCTTTTCATTTTAATATGCCATTTTCATCTGTCAATAACATAGTTTTGGCGCCAGTTTTAGAATATAAACTCGGCAACTTAGTTCGTCACAATTACTTCTTCCTAATTTAAAATTTTCTTCAATTTTCTAAGAATTTCACTTTAGAAGTATTACCTGAACAGCGCATTGACATTTAAAACGTAAATCAAACGTCGATTGAACGTCTTCAACGTCAATTCGATGTAAATTAGACATTTTGAAAGTTTTTGCGCTCTATGGGGATGCATTTTAAAATTATATCAAAACAAAAATCAATGTTTCTTGTAATAAAATAATAGTAGATGCATTTTACAATTAACACAAATCATATTTTTAAAACATTCCAGGTTATAAAATAAATTGCAACACTCTGTATAATTCATTTTTTTCAAACGTGACATCTTAATACTGCGAATCAATTTTTCACCGCGACACATCAACGAGACGATTTTTACTGGCTTTGACCCAAGCGAACGAACGATAATGTGAACAATCGCTTAATTGATATATTATGTTGAAGGAGCAATGTATTGCATAGGCACAACAAGGTGTAAAGAGTGCGATATAGTGGCATGGTGACCCGGTTACACGTAGTAAACAATATCGGTGCATCATTGCGCCACGTTGCACGTGATGTATGCACGAGTTTGTGTACACACTACTGACAGATAGAGTCATTAAATTGTACCATCAGACGTGCACGAAACAGTTTTAGTACCCGACTTCGAATGCTTTCGAAGTCCTACGAGATTAGTATACCATTTGACGAGGAAAAATGAGTTTTAAGTTGGTAGTTCCAAGGGATACCAACGTGAAAATCACTTTCCTCGAGCTGATTATAATACTTTTCATACTGAGAAAATTAAATAAAGTTGGTATTACGGATCAAAAGTGAGTGATACAAACATAAATATAATAAAATTATAACGAGCTTGAAAGGTTACCAACATAAATACGTAAAAATATAGTTGTTATCACGAGCTCGAAGGGCTACCAACAAAAATATTTTTTCCGAATTACGAAAGATATTTTTCTTATCGGGGAAATAAAATATGTTGATATCACGAGCTAAAGACGAATGATGTCAACATAAATATATGAACATATAGTTGGTATTACGAGCTCGAAGGGCTGCCAACATAAAAGTTATTTCTTTTTTATTTAAGTACGATATTTTTTTGAATATTTTATTTCAAGAAAAATTGTCTTTGATATGAAAAGGGTGGTATGAAAATGAAGATATGAATTCGTTACATTTATTTAAAACGTTAACTTTTATATTGTGTATAATTTAGTAGAGAGCCATTACCAATACATACGAAGCACTTTTATTGTGGCTATTGAAAGTATTTTATACATATATAATTTAACATTATATATTGCTTAACTGCTGGGGGTATACAATTTTGAAAAATATTTAATATTTTAAAATCACTTCGGTTTCGTATATTTTGTTGCAAAATTAAACTTTACCTCAAACTTCCGTTGGGTTTTCAATTTTTTGTTTTTTACAATTAGCTTTGAAAATATTGTTGTCGCTGAGTCTTTCCATTAAAAAAAATTGCTTTTTCGAGGTATTTTTTACATTGATTTTAATAACGTTGAACAATAATTTTTATCTTGTATGTAATTTAAATGTTTCAAAAAAGATCATTTTTCTTCTATATTTTCAACAAATTGAGAAAAAAAAAAAAAAAAAAAAAAAAAAAAAAAAAAAAAAAAAAAAAAAAAATAAAAATTAAATTTTTATTTTTTTATTATAAAAAAAAAAAAACTCACCTACATTTTCACACAACACGCCAACGCATAGAGAAACAATGATGTGCGATCGCGCCCTAAGAAAAAAAAAAAAATAATAATAAAAAATAAAGCACACCACAGCCGCACATATGTATATATATATGATGTGCTAAGTGCGATGG
>JABFOV010005306.1:0-12298 GCA_022817685.1 Aradophagus sp. ZL-2020
TAAACATACATCGGTGACGTTCTGTTGTTTAATTGTTTTGTATATGTTACAGATGTTTGTGAGTTCGTGTTATATCTGTTAGTTTGGTTTGTTTTTTTTTTTTTTTTGTTTCTTTTACGATTCAACGGGTTTGCATACACATCTACACGGGAGTGGGGGAATGTATAATGTTTTTATAATAAGTAATTTTTTTATATTTCTTTTTTATCCTAAATTTTTTTTTTTTTTTTTTTTTTTTTTTTAATTAAAACTTGAATCATCGTTATGTTCCGTCCTAATTATACGATCAATAACCTTTTCTTTTTTCTAAATTTCAACAAGTTTTTTCCTACTATTTGTCTTTAACAAAAGTTCAGATTGAAACGAAGATTGTTTGCATTTGAAATAAGAAAACGATTCCATACGAATGAGTAATGAATTTTGCAATAAAAATGTAAATTGTCTCCTTTGTTAACCGACCTCTAAAACTATATTAAACTGTTTAGGACAATCGATCCGAAATGCAGGCGTTGATGAAATCGAGTAAAAAATTTTGAAATTTAGAGGGAAAAAGGGCGAGCCGTAGAACTGTTAGTTTTTATTACCGTTTTCGACACTTATTTTAGGGATAATATAAAGGAAAATGCGTCCGACGACAAGGTTTTCTTCTGGGATTTACATTTGTTATTCGTTTTACGAATCAAGGAATTAGTAATAAATGACACGAAACATGAGTTAAGCTTTCAGAAATAAACATTCAATGATTTACGTAGAACATAACATTCAGTCACTGATAATTTATTGCCGACTGATATTTGTGACCTTTTCGTTTAATAACATAAATAAAAAGTAATGTATGAATAATGACAATATAATTTCATTATACTTCTTTTTCTATTATATGTATATATTTTTTTTTTAAATTCTTATCATAGCGTTAATCTTTTTAATATTCTTCATTAAAATATTAATGTTTCAAGTTTACGATTAAAAATTGTATCAAAAATTGGAATCGCGTTAACCAGCTTAACTTTCTAACTAAAATTGTTAGATAAAAAAATCATACACCTGAATTTATGTGGATAATAATTGTTATGGAAATAAATGTAATATAAAAAAGGAAGGTCTAATATTATAACAAAGACCAGCATATTTCATTAGGTATTAAAATCGATAGAATTAACGTCATGGGAATTGTAGACACAATTAGACGTTGACATTAAATTAATTGAATCTACTATTGATTATCTTGCTGTTAATTTTACGATTTCGGAATTTTATTTCGTTAAACGAACAATTCAAAATCCACGTTGATCAGTCTTGAAGAAATGTTTTTAAGACAAATAATCGGTAATTTTATAGTTGACATATTTTTATAATTAAGATTAAAATGTTATTATTTAATTAAAATGTATAATTAAATGTCAATTGAATTATGAATAAATTGTTTAACATTACTAGATCAAGCGTTGGTAAGCATAGTCTATTGATTCATCAATTATTTTTTGCTTTCAATTACAAATTGAAAAATAAATAGTGCTAAAACTCTTGAAAATAAGGTGACAGCTATTGTAAAATATTGTAACAAGTAGAGATCATTAATACACAGTATAAAGTTTATTGTTTAATTCACAGTTCCTTTTAATAGAGTCGTGTATACACAACAGGTCGTCGACCGTAGTCTAAGTTTACAGACGCGTTCATAAACGATTTAGTGTTGTTATTTCTTAATAATTTATTAAATCGCAAGATTGAAACACGATTGCCATTTTTTTCCTTTTTTTGCATTAAATTCTTTGCATTAAAAACAAAAAGAATTCATATTCTAATATCCAGTGTAGCATAAGTATATATAAATTACTGATAAAAAGCAATAAAAATAAATTAGGGTCAAAAAAACATCAAAGACGACAAAGGTATATTTGATTCGACAAAAAAAAAAAGGATTTATCTTAGCAAAACACTTTTACTAAACTTGAGACACTCCTTTTGTAAAGACGTATGACAGTAAATTTGCATTAATGTATAAGTTGTTTCATTATTTGTATGTAAACAAAGTGACTGTGCTTTTTAATCACACAATTAATTACAAAAAGAAACAAAAAATTACAAAAAGAAAGTAATAAAGTGTTTTTACACAGTTTTCAATTTACTATTAACAACGGTCTGTTATTTTCAAATTTGTTAATTTTCGATATCATAAAATGCAAAATTTTATATTTCTACATCCAAAAATATTATTTCATGTGAAAAAGATTTTGTTTGAATTCATAGTTTCGTTTTAAACGCTACTACAGTCGATTGTGAATCGATGCATTATCACGCACTCACAAGATAAAAAAAATAAATGTAGTGTTGTAAGTGTGACTAAATGTATAAACTACGATGACGAATACCAACAGTGAGAAGGAGGAAATTCTCGTATTTTTGGCTGTGGTGGGATGAGAAAAGCGTTTAGCGACGTTGGCGTCATGACGGCACCGCAGTTACCTTTTCGACTTATCAATTGCCATCTCTTTATTTCAGTGTATAACCTTGTGTAATTCTATCTTGATGTTTTTTGTGCTCCATTTTATTTCGCTTTAGATTGTGCTTCCTTCAATTTATTACTTTTCTTCTTTATTTCTTCAAGCTTATTTACTTTTTATTTGCCGTGTGATTTGAAACCTCAGATGAAAAAAGTCGTAAAAAAAAAACTGCGTAATGAAACTTTTGCAACAACAATAATATTATTTATATACAATTAACTGTATGCAGTGGTCGTGCAATGAAAAGTGTAAAGATGTACATTGGTCGATTTTGAATCGCAGTGGTCTTTCAAGTAAACATATTTTCAAATCAAGCAATATTTTACAATAAATTATAATAATACCGTTTATCATTTCAAATTCGTTTTTGTTATTCCGTTCTTTTTTTAAGTTAATTTGAAATGTAAATATTTAAAGAATTTAATTATGAATCTTACAAAATATGTTATTAATTGTTTTCTTTTATTTATTTACATTGAAACATTACTTTAAATTTTACATGGCATTCAGGACAAAAAAAATAATAATAGAAGGCGTACATTTTGTATTGTAAAAATGTATTCTTGTTTTGTTTGAAGTTATAAATAGACATGATGTTGCGCAGTTCATTAAAATCCTTTAGTAATGTAAAAGTTAAAAAAGGACAAAATATTTACTGGTGCATTTTTTAAAATACCTTGTTTTTCCAAGTGTATTTTTCGTTGCATAAAATTTTCATCTAAACTTTTTTCATTTCATGAATGTGTCGAACAACATTAAATAGAAAAGTAATAAAGTGTATTAGAAAGAAAACTTACCGAAGTGTAATTCCAAGTGAACGTTTAATATTGAGCGTCTTTCGTCGGAGACACAAAGTATCAACAATGAATTGTTTTTACGACTTGGTCAAATGGTTACTTTTTGTATTTAATTTCATTTTCATGGTAAGTTTCGGTTGACTGCGATTAATCTATTTCCGTGTCTTATTGTTCACTGAAACATTCATAATTTCTAAGAAAATCGACGCTTTTAAATAATAATTTTTCCGCGTTGATTAAAAATGTGGTAATATTTATAATGTGGCAAATAATTAGTTGGCTTTCGTGACAGCTATTTGATATAATTATAATATAATTATGTATGATATGATTATATAACTTTTAATTATTGTGACTACAAGAACAAAACGAAAATAGAGCAAGAAAAAGGATTCATTCAAAATTATTTTCCTTTGTAGACGTAGCAAATACCACAAGTTACAATTAATTTTACAGAACACGTGTTCTATGCTAAGATTAATTAGGAAATTCATAAAACGAAAACAAGCGACTGTAAATATTGAAGATAAAAGAGAAAAATAGTAAGCACCGTGTCTACTTTTTGTCCCTTTTCCACTTCAGTGTTTACAATTTTTTGTGCTAGTTTCATCAATTTCTTAATTCATCATTAGTTCTATTAATGGTACCATACACAAAATGATATACATAAAAAATCCATTTATCGCTAGGGGATTGTTTTTTAATCCAATTATTATTTTTTGAGCACAAATTGAATTTTAATTCATTTGAAAAGAATATGAAAAAATATTGTCATTATAATCATTTAATATAATTATTCTTATTGTGTTATTCATACTTAATGTCATGAAAAAATTTCTACGTAACATTCTTTTATATCAGCCGATTCCAACAAAACGAGTTCAAATAGTCACACGAATTTGTGTCAAGAGTGTTGAATAGTTAACAACGAAAATTGTAGCTAAAGTTCAGTAGCATCTTCAACTTTTGATATCAATTATGTACGCGAATTGATGCAGCTTTGAACACTGTTTTACATAAAAAGATAGCCATGTACACATAATATAAGCGTAACGCCGAAACGGGGACACAAGTGGCTTTATGGGCGTCAATTTTCATTGCATTAATTTGTATGTGAAAGAAGTGATTAAAAAAATGAAGCTCACAATTATGAAACTTGACACGATCGCACAAGCATGAAATTCGCGAAATTCATGAAATTCATAAAAAGCGATCATTATTAACATTTGTTATATTTTAAAATAATGATTTTTCGTCTACATTTGTAAAGCAAGACTGAATTCACTGGAAACTTTACCAAAATATATAGTAAAATTTGTGAATTGTAATTTTATCTCTTTAAATTAGAAGCATAAATGATACGTAGAGATGAAGAAACTTTTTGCTGAAAAAAAATTATTTTATTTCTGAGTTTTTTTCAGATGTAGGATTTCGTTTTAACGTTCTTCCACAGCTATCATTAATTTTTGTAATATCAAGAAAAAAAATGTATAATGATAAGCATAACTCAAAGACAATCATTTGTTTTCAGCTATGTGGCCTCGCCATTATTGCGATTGGGGCCTTTGGCATGAACAACATGTTGCCCCCGTCTGAAGCTTTCGACTCGTCAGCTATAAGATATTCCTCGATAACGCTGATTATTGTTGGGAGTATTATATTTATCATCGCTTTCTTTGGATGTTGCGGAGCCATTCGCGAAAGTCACTGGATGACCGTTACTGTAAATATCGACTCATGTTAATCTATTTTCGAAATTAACAATGGAATTTTTTAGCACCACTTATGCATATCATTTCTTTTTCCAGTTCGCCATTTTCATGCTCACGTTGTTGGTCATTCAAGTCGCCATTGCTGTGTACCTGATTGTCGTTGTTAAAAAGATAGATCAGAGTGAGTTTACTGATGGTTATTGGAAACTATTTAACAGATATAAAACCGACCAGACAAGTAAATACATCATCGATGAACTGCAATCTAATGTAAGTGTATTGAATTATTGATCGAGTGAATTATCAATCAAATCCATTTGGTTCTTATTTGACCCATTTCATCTACTCTTTTTTTAAAGATTCAATGTTGCGGTGTGACTGGACCTAATAATTTTTCAAACAACAATGAAAACGTACCTGGAAGCTGCTGCGGGAAAGGTCCTGACGAAATATGCTACAGTGACAATGTGTACCAAGAAGGTTGTTCCACGAAACTTTATGAGAAGTTCATCCAATTCGGGAAGATATTAGGTGGTGTTGTCATTGGCATCGGCGCAGTTGAAGTAAGTCTGAAACATTTAATTTGCACCTCGTGTTACTTGTGAATCATTGTTTTAACTTCAATACCATTCGATTTTTCAGGTGATAGGAATTATCTTCTCTCTATGCCTTGCCAATTCCATCAAAAATAAACATCGACGAGGATACGAAGTTTAAAGACAAGTGATCGACATTTTATTTGCCAGGGAAAGTATTCAGCCGACATATTTACACAAACACACACATAAACATACGTGCAGACACACAAGCACACGTACACACATTCAAATTGTTCACTTCCTTCGAGCATTCAGTTTCATCATTGATACCATTCATAATATTAATGAACAGTTATTGCAAAAAAGAATGTTTTTTTAATTACTTTAAAACAGCTCGCTTGGAAGTAAAAACAAGGGAAGAAAAACTAATACCTTCCACTTGCAGTAAAAATGTCGGCTCTTCCTTTAATGTGTTAAAAACGTATATATATAAATGATAAAAAAATTCGTTCAACATTTACTATTGTTCATTTACAGTAAATTTATTATAAATAATCAATAAGAGTTACGTCGATGCATTCATTTTTCATCAATTGTCATTAATATAGCAGTTACAATCGTTAAGAAATACGGTTTAACGCAGTGCGTTATTCGTATGTATACTTTGATAATTACTTTATTGTTACATGAAAGTTCATTTTTATACGAGAATAAAGAATCTGTAGCAAATAAATCGTTCTCTCACATCATCAACAATTCTATTAGTTATATGGACATTTTATGTTTTAATAAAAGTTTGTGGAATTTATTCATTCTACACGATATTTGCACATTTATTTTGTACTAATTTAAAATAATATATAGGTTATATATAATTTGTAAGTTAAAAAGTGCCGCAAAATACTTTTACGTAGATTTCATAGTTGCGTGTGCTGTTGATACTGCAAAAATTACAATACGTCCATTACACTCTGTACCTTTCATTAACATAACGTTGTGACATTGATGTGCTATAATAAAAGTATTTTCATCAGTAAATATACTTTATTTGTATTTTTTAACCTGAATTACAGGACAAGGATAACGAACATGCAATTTTTATTACAATATCTTTTTCTAACAATATACCTGTTAAAATTTGCACATAGAAGTCCTGCTAAACTCCTGCTTGAATAATATCATGCATGAATTTTTAGAAATCTAATGAAATTTGTGTATCACTTTACTTTGCCATTTTTCAAAAACAAATAAAAATATGATGTTTCATGACTAATTCATTTATGTTTGGAAATTCCGGAACTCTGAACTTCGGTTACCTTTAATTTACTACTCTAGAATTACGCATTTTCATAGCAAAACTCTTTCTTCGTTGTATATACTCAGCATCGGTGAATTGTGAAATATCAATGAATTATATTATATGTAGAAGCCATTGCGTTGATGTAACGAAATTTATTAATTTAACTGACACAGCTATATATCAGCCAAATTATTATTTTGATTTAGGTTGATATAATTGTTTCAATTAAACAAGATATTTTCTTGAATACAAAGGTATTATCATGCATAAACTTGAATGAATCTATTTTTCAGAATTTCCTCAACAAACTCAATTTTTTTTAGGTGAACATTCTTTTTCTTTTGACCTCATAAATTAATTACTCTGTACAAAAATTCATCAGAAAACTGATATATTTTTAAATATTTTTTATTACGAACATATTTTTACAAAGCAAACCATGTAATGATAATGCTGTTATGATTACTGATTGAAATAGAATAAGATTACAGGACACTGTTGTTTAGTACATTGGAGATAAAACGAAGACCCACACTTTAGAAGTGTATGAAACAATATATTAATTTCATGGAAAAGGAGGATACGACGAGCTTGGATTAGCACATTAATATAAAAAGTATTTTCCCAAAGATAGCGCGAAAGTTTAGGCCAACATTTTGCTTCCTTTCATTTTCTCTTTTCCGTGACGTTTTATTTACCCTTTAACATGCTCACTCTCGCGCAAATTATAACATATCTCGTGCTTTTTTTTATTTTATGTTGCTTTCTTCTTACACACGTGTCTTCGTTAGATAAATATGTTTTTGTTTATTCTATCTACTCTTTTTCACCTATGAAGAAATCGATTTTTTTTTTTAAGAAATTTGTAATGATGTGGCAAAACCTGAAAACACGAAAACTAGAAAACTTGTCTCATTAACTGAAAAATATTGAAATAATATTTCTGATGAGAAAAAAAAGCAGGTAAGCTCTACTTTAAAATAATAAAAAAATTACTCTGAAGCAAGATAATTTTATGTGTGTAAAAATACCTCGGTCAGGGTAATATATTCACAAACACTTTTCTGGCTACCTACTTACAATTTCCTCATTTTCTGGTTTTCCGATTTCGCATTTTTGGGTTTTAGCGCGCCATTATACACTTTCTTTTTTTTTTTCTTTTTTTTTAACAACCCAAACACGCAACAACTCCTTTTTATAATTATTGTTATGTCCATTTCAAGTCATAATCAAACGCAAGTATCGACAAAAGTAAACGCACAAATCATAATCGATTATACAATCAGTCCATCATAAAATACCATAGCGAAAATCACAAAAAATCAGTGATTAATCATGATTTAATTCAACGATCGAAAGACTTTGAGTGTGAGAGTGTTCAGCCTACTGCTTTCCATTGTTTTCAAATAGTCAATTTGTGTGACGCTGATTATGAACAAATTAATATAAAAACAAAAGATACATAATCAACGCCGTTAAACATAGTACGATTGCACTGAGTGCTACTGACAAATTAAGAACCGCGCTCTTTTTTTTTTTATTATTAAAAAAGGCGTGTACTAGGAAATAATATAAAAAATGATAATTGTACATAATTTTGATCGAATTGAATGCAGAAAATAAATTAATTAATCCTTGATCAGTTAGCGTCAATTACTGAACAATTATTCGGAAACCGATACAAATTTAGTCTCTCGAAATTATTGTCCATTTCTATCGGTTTCCGTGCCACCATCTAAATAATACGAGTTTTATTTGTATACTCTAAGAGAATTTGTGTCGTGTATATTACATATAAAACAATAAAGTAAAAAATTGTTGAAAAATAGTGTATGGATGCTGCTTTACAGAAAAGTATAGAAGTTTATACAAAAGGAATTGTACGTAGTTTTTGTATGCGTTTTTACACTTTTCCATAATGTCGTTATTGTTTTACTTCTTTTTGTTTGTCATCTAACTTGCTGACGAAATATATATTTCTTTTTTTTCTTTCATCTTCTTTCATTTTATATTCGTCCTTTCTTCACGTGAAGATAAAATAATTTTAAACAGTAAAAATATGCAATGAGACCAACGAAAATTAAAGTTTAATCAATACAGCTAATATAAAAAACGCGATTATTATAAAGATGCACACATTACTTATCAAATAAGAGTAATTTTTCAAAGAAGAAAGCAAGTGTTTCGTCTATTTTAAAGTCACTTTAGTAGCCAACGATTAAATTACATTTGACAAACATAAGAATAAACGAAGTGGAAAGAGAACGATTCCTTGAAACACGTGCCTTCCCACGTAAAATCCATTGTTATTGTTAACTTAACTTATAAAAAAAAAATTAGCGAAAATCATTCCTATTGATCAATTAACGTACACAGTACGAATGTGAAACTTCTACAAAAGTATTTTGCGATACAAAAATGAATAGTCCAATATGCCACCAGCGGTTTAACGCATATTTATTGTTATGTTTATCTATAGTCGCAACCGAGAAACCACTCAGAATTGGCAGCCAATAATGTACTATCCAAACAAATTCTTTCAATTCTTTGTTATATTTATTTTTTATACATATATATTTTTTTTACTTTTTTTGTTCACTTTTAATTCATTTAACGTTAATGAATTCTATCACACATTTAAAAATGAGATCGATGTAAACGTCACGAGTCGCAAACAGGTGACGTTTTATTCCCTTTTGTCTTACTTTTAACGAGACGTAAATGGTTGATTTATTTTCTTTTTAAATACATTCTCAAGAAAAGTACTTTGGCTGTTAATATTAAACAATTTTTTTTTCTACTTCTTTCATTCACTGTCATTTGAATGATTTTAGATCATCTGATTAACAGTCATGGCTATGTATTGAAAAGAAAACATGTAGTTTACATAATTTGAAGACATTTCCCGTGAACGTTTGCAGGTTTTGAAACAAAAAAAAAGTAATTTATGCATTGCTATAATATTTCATACCGAATTAAAGTTCAATTGAAATTGTACATTTGCGTATATTGTGTAGCGAAATCCAGAATTATTTAAAGATAATTAATTTTTAAAAATCTGTGAAAGCTTAACCAGTTCTTACTATCATTTTTCCTTTTGCAACGAAAGTAATTTTCTCAAAGATCGTTTTCTGTCAGTAGTTGAACAAACAAATATTAACTCATTACCCGTGTTAATAATTTTCTACTTATTTTTTAACGAGAACATACAGTTCTAAATGAAGATGTTATACCAAAACGTGCATCTTATTTTTGTGATGAATGAAATTGAATAATATTTTTAAATACAATTAAAAATTTTTTCCTAAATATCTCCTTAAAATGAACCAAAAGAATATTCTGAATATTATCGCAAAGAAAAATGTTATGTAGTTATAATATAACTTATAACAGTTACCTCAGTTTCTGTAAATCCAGCAGTTACTTGAGCAGTTTTTATGATTAATTATTGTAACGAATTAAAAAGTGAAACAAGTCCGTGATTTTAGATTTGATATATTATTGTAAGGGGATATCACGAAAACTGTCGATTTCACCCATTAACCTAATTAGATATTTAGTGAAGTAACAAAAAGTGGCAGTAAATTAATAAGCGAATTTTATGCACATAAATTTAATTTTAATACAATCATAAGTACAAATAATATAATTTTTCTCGAAAATGACTGCACGAAATTTGAATTTACGTGAATGGTAATATTTTACTATTAATTTAATGAAAAAATAAATTTAAAAACGTAAACAAATTTAAATAATTAAGTGGCATTAAATTTTAGGATAGGTACTGGATAATTTACGTCATATTATTTGTTTGATCCATGTTTAACATTGATACAACTCTGTCAGTTGTTGTGACACGCGATTTAAAACGATGTACAGGTAATCAGTTAATTTCTCATTATTATTAAAAAATGGGTCAACGGCAAAATAATAATTCTACCTCAATTTTTAACTATCTGTATTCACTGTCTATGTGTAGTTTTCTTTGCGATTTGGAAAAAATATTTTTTTGTTTTTTTTTGACATGATTTGATTAATTGTGAATATTGAACATGAATTTTTGTTTATGACATTCTAAGTTCACTAACATTATTATTATATTAACAATATTTACAATATATTCTTACGGATTACAATTGTTTGCAAAAAGATAAATGGGTGTCAATATAAATCTATTACTGAACAATTGCTTGATGTATGAATACATTAGCATGTTAATGTAAAGGATTTCAATGAAAGTTGACAAGTCGACCACAAAAGTTTAAAAATTAATTGATCTTGATGACAAAGAAAACGTATAATTACACCAAAGGAAAATATTAATACATTCAACCAAAACAGTTTGGTTCATGGAGTATAGGTGAAATAACTAAATCATTTTTTAAAGAAAATATTATGTATCCAAAATAAAATTAATTTCGATATTCTTTTATGCTAACTGATTGATTTAATTAAATTTTTATATTGATATAAGAATGTCCAAAATGACGTTCAAACGGAGTTAATTCGTAGTAGATTTTATGATATTGAATTTTTGTAATCTTATAAAGTAATGATCATCAATTAATTTAATATACAGACGTAATTTTCATTCGGTATTTTTATTCCTAGTGTAAAATAATTATGATTTGTCAAGTAAAAAATTTGATTGTAGTAAGTTATTTGATTGTAAAAGTGTCATTCGAATGTCCAATTCTAGGATTTTTCGATGCAAATCTTGAAATTCTTGGAATTTACGATTTTTACTTTAAATATCGCAGTTTCCAGAATTGTGAAATCGAATGAACTTTAAAAGCGTTAACATTGCAAATATGTCATACATGAAAGCGAGATTTGGTTGAAAACATATGATTCAAAATTTTAACGAAAATTTAACTGCAATTCGACCATAATACAGATTTGTGATTTCGTAATGATTTCATAGATGAAATAATTTGAAAATAAACACATACATAATGAATTTAATTTTTTTTAAGTGTAAAAAAAAAAAGAAAAAGAAAACCGAGAAAGTGAGTCTGCAACTGAATTTTGATTTTAAAGAAGTTTGAATATATTAATATACTAGTAATAAATTAGCTTGTAACAAGATTTTAACAATGATCATCATTTGGCCTGATCAAGCTGATTACTATCTTTTGTTGCATCTCTAACACAGTTCTATTAATTTCTACTGGTACAACTCAATTTTTCACGTTTCAATTTACGTACCAATTGCTTTTTTCAAACTTGATTACACTGTATTTTCCAAATGATAGTTAGTCATATTAGAAATAACATACTGAGAATATAGAAACATCTAAAAATATACTGATTATCTTTTTTGCACAACTGTAGAGTATTCTTAAAGTTAAATCGAAAAACGAAATATATTATAGAATAACAAAAAAAGTACAATCACTTTTTTCATTAAATTAAAGAGTAGCCAGTTGGCCAGCTCTTGCTC
>JABFOV010005307.1:0-12296 GCA_022817685.1 Aradophagus sp. ZL-2020
GGTCGCCACTGTCGCGGGTTCGTCAGCGAACCCCACCGTCTGCCCTCCTGGAACCTGTAGTTTCTAGGTACGGCCTAGTGAAAAAAACTGATTTAAATATTGAGCGATGATTCGAATTGATTTTGAAGACCTGGTTCGTAATTATTTGAATGGTATCTGGTAAAACTTTATATACATGCACAGACAAAAGTTTCACAGAATCGTTTTGAGAATATATTTCCCAAAAATTGTCGAGAATTTTAAATGCGAGAGGTAATTCACGTTGCCGTGAAAAGAAAACATTTTTCTATGAAAATATTGAAGTAATAATCACCTGTTTATGTTTTACAATTTAAAATAATTCATATCTTTCATGATCCAATTTTATAATTAATTTTTGAAGAAGAATTGCATTGCCAACTTACTTGGCAATTTAGTCCTAACGGAAATTATCAGAGTAAATAATACAAACATCAAACGATTGAAATTTTCTTGGAACCAAACATTCTGGTTATACAGCGAATTTAAAAAATGTGCAATATCATTAATTGCAATTCAATCCATCTCATCACAAATATACTTTATACAGAACATATCGTAAAGAAAATCCGACTTTAGTTCTTCAAATATAATTTTTAATTCAAAACAATTAAGAAAGTAAAAAACATGGAATCGTTTTTGTTCATTAAAAAACAAAGGAAAAGAGTCAATTGTTAATTGGTTTCAGATAACCTTGCAGGAAAAACTTGACCAAGTTGAAAATAAATTGCAATCGGTTCAAATCGCGTAGCTCGGCGTTTCAATCAGTTTCACTTTACTAGGAATATAACGTCTTTGATTCGAAACGTCGTCCACATTGGCTCGTCTCAAGGTGCGCTTGGGTGGCTCTTTCGAGTGAGCCGGTCGAAGGAAAAGTAGCAACTTGGTCGGGCGAGACTGGCGTCCTCTTGGCGGCAGATGTCCGCACTCGCGGCGGTGCTTCTGCCACGCCGTCTTTCAATCGCCGATGGCCTGGGTCCCTTTCGATAGCGCGCTCTCGCATCTGCCGGGCTTCGTCCCGGCGAGCTGGTTCTTCCAGCCAACAGAAGAAAAAGTATTGATCACACCGTGACAATAGATTTGCCGGCGAGTGAAACCGACCCACGATCATCCGACGAAAATTATTGACATTGCAAAAACAAGTGTTTTAAATTGAAACACGCAACGAGAGAAAAGTGTTTAAGACTGCAATCGTTGGATAAGTGTTTTAAAATAAAACACTTGTTTTCGTGATGCACGTGCAGAAAGTATGTAACGCTTTTTTAAAAATAATATTTGCTATTGAACAAAGTTAAATTTCATTTGTAAAGAAAAATTGAAAAAATAAAAAAAATTACGAAAATTACGAAAAATTACGAAAATAAAAAAGAACTGAAGATAGACGAATGTAAACGTAACGTAAAAGACGTTGAATAAAATTTGATTTTTCAGTTTCAAGACAAGAAAATCCAAGACAAAATTATTCTATAAAAAAAGGGGAGGGGGAAAGGAAACTTCTTGCACACAATCATTTTCTAACGTCGAACCACTCACCACGATAATTGTTACTTTACATTTCCACAATCGTGCAATTCAATGGTTGATACTTTTGTGTTTGTTAATCTTTTTAATCAGGTTTAATAGTTCATTGTTATCTTTTATTGAAACGAAGTAAATTGTTGATCATCCTCGCGAATTAGTAAACGTGTATTTTCGACTTGTGGAATTTCGGATTGAAAGTAACCAAAGCCAGTAACTCACGTTTCAATTTCAAAATTTTGATTAGTACCATTTCATTCTACTGTATAATTTCGTAATTTTAAGTTAACCAATGTTTTTGGTTGAATGTTAACGTTGTCTACTGTTTTCTTCATTTTTTTTGTTCGTCAAAATCGTTATTAAATTTGAGTCAGAGTTTACGAGTCGCGCGTTTTTTTTAAAGTTGGCTCGTTCGCTTACTCAAATCGATCTCAACTGGATCACTTTCGAGTCGAAGGCGTTCTAAAACGCGCCCACCTACTTGGCTGCTTTTTTTCGCCTTCAAACGAAACGGAAGAGAAAAAGAGAATAGAAAAAAAAGATGGCGATTAGGTCAACATGGGGGCTAAGCCAGACCAACTGCGCGGCGTTGCCAGATCGGGGATTCCCCCTGCGACGTGAATGCAAACTTTTGTGTCAGAATTTTTTGTTGCAAACAAAAAACAAGAAGGAATGAACAAGTTCCTCTTTTATGTTCCAGGAATGTGCAACGATAATAAACCAGCGAATTCGAACTTGGACAAATTTCGTCTTGAAACGTAAAAGATGCAATTTGCAAGTTATGTTAAAATTTGTAAAATTAACTTCTTTAATTTTTAAGTGGTTAAAACAATAAGTATCATCGAATGGTAATTTATGGTCATAAATGATAATTGAAAATTGACAATTAATATTGATTTCCCAGTTTTGAGTTCACCGTTCGAACGACGCTGTAAATCGTACATAAAACCGACGTTTTTTTTCTCAGGGGACGAATCGATCTGGCAATACCGACCGGCCGATAATTCACGCGAACCGTTCTACAAATCGGTTGTAGCCGTCCCAAAGTACTCTCACATCCGCGCACCTGCTACCTCTCGCATTTTGTTGCTAGTTTTCTCCGCCTCTTCCGCCGAAATTCGGACGTACGCCAAAATCTGCCAGGTCCGCGGAACCTCGATTCGAGGACCACACCCGTCGATTCGTCTTCGAACGCGACTTCGCGGGACAGCGAATGAAATGAAATGAAAACGAAAAGAAAACGGAGGGAAAGAACCAAGTCGCAGACAAAGGAGAGAAAAGCGAAGAAGACAGCGCTCGCCGCGATAACGGGAGCTCGGTTGCAACACGCTCGTTATCGCGGCAAAGTCGTCCTTATCGCGGCCGATTCTTTTCCGGCGTCAATATTGCGTTATCCGAGACAACCGTCACTCGAAGAAGTCAGTTCCCTCGAAGAAAGGCACGATAATGATAACGGCGATAAAAACGGAAAACAAGCCGCGGGATCGCTTCGGAAAGGCGACCCGGCCGATTGCGACACGAAAATCGAGCGGCATTTTTTCAGGCCGGCCTCAGTATCGTGCCCGGCTGCGAGCGCGAAACCACGGCGCCAACGCGTTTTGTTTACGAATTTTCTACGACGCTTTGTGATTTGTGATCGGGGAGTTTTCGATCGCCGCTCCTTTTTTCCGCCGACGTGTTTCGGCCAGACAAAGAGGAGGCGACGGGGATACGTAATTGGTAGCGCGAAAACGATCTTTAAGCAATTATAGCCATTAAAGAAATAATCGTTCGGCGCATTGTTGCCGGCAACGACTAATAAACTGCACGTAAAGTCGTAATATCGTATCGCGTAAACGATGGCGCTCGGCGTATCGCGGGCCAAACCGAGCGCGATCGGGAAGAGAGACGAGAGATTACACGAAAAAGTAATAATAACGGAAAAGTAATAATAATAATAAAACGAGGCAGAGGGGGAGTGGAGGGAAAGGAAATGTGGGAACCGAGAATTGTAAATAAGACAATTTAGGACAATTCATCAGCAGGACAAACAGACACTGTTTTTTAATGTTAAGGGTTTTGTTTACTGTAACGTGCGCCGGGATTGTTTTTACTGTTGCGTCGGTCAATCAATCGCGGGCAAACAAATTCTTATTTATTTTGGCCGCTGAATTGTTCGCCTCGGAGAGCCGCCTAGTCAAACGACAGTTCGATTAATCGTTAAACGGTTCCGCTGACTTTTACGTCAAGCTAACAATTTCCGCTTGCCATTAGAGGAAAAATTGGCCCGGTTGTTTAATAGAGTCGTGTGATTGGTAGAAGCGGGATTGGCCGTTTGTTTGCGATGATCGTGCAAAGGTAAAAACGTTGTGTTACGTCGATGTAACTCGTGTTAGAGTTGCTTGAATGAATGTTGAATTTGCATAAATTGAGATAACTTGGACATAAGTTATGTCGGAGTTTCGTGACGCTTTTCTACGTATGGAATTCGTCTAGAAGAAAATATATTTTCAACGTAACTTATGTCGGAATTGTATCAGTTTATGTAGATCCAACATATGATTGAGTAAATCTAACTCGATAAATATATGTAGAAAATATGTATATTATATTGGACGTTGACATTATTTTTCTCAATGTGAAAAATAATCTCTTATTTTGACCTCCGATGGCTACAAGACATGCTTTACTTCGCGTTTTCGTCGATTCGCGCTTTCTTTTTCATTTGTACCGTTACTTTTTCGCGAACCCTCGTTCGCCTTCTGTTTTTGATTGGACTTTGAAAAAAAAGTGCTGATTGCCGACGCAACGAAAAATAATCCCATTTAAAGCCAAAGCAAGATACTAAAATTCAGTTTCACACGGTTCGAATCTTTTCGCTTGGGTTTCGACGGTCGCGACAATTTTGTGATCGTGGCGATAAACGATTGTAGCAATTATGTACTTAGTTGTTGTAATATTTACAACAGACTTTTGCGTGGTACACAGGTACACACGTACACACATGTGCATACAAACACACGCAGACACAGAGGTATACTCACGCGCGCGAACACGAATGAACGAGCGGAGACAAAAAGAAGTTGAAATACGGCGCGATGCGAGAAGCGATTCGCAAAATTTGTTACTTTTGAATTACGGACACACTCTGTGGATTCTGATTGAAGTTTGTAATGTTATTGTAAATATGTATACAAATAAATTGTGTAAATACATGTGTATATACAAAATCTAATACAAATGGTCTTATTATTTTTCTAATCGACACCGAATTTTGCTGCCATTTTCGACTTTATTGTTAATTACACTGAATCATTAGATATGATTTGAAATATTCCAACTTGTAAGCAAATTAATTTTGGGATATTAATTTTTCAGATTTAGGTGGTAGTGCTTCGGACTACTGTTCATATCTTATTACATTTATATTTATGTACATGGTCATCATTATTATAAACATAACAATCAATGATAATTGAATTTCTATTGAAACTTTATAGCCGTATGTATATGAAAAAAATTATTATCAAAAGATTAGATAAGCATTGCTACGATTATAAGTTATAAAAGCAGTATACAAAGTTAAGTATGACTTCCTTTTCTAACATTTTTATCAGTGCATATTTCGATTATCACAATAAACAACGGAGAACAAATTCTTTAATTAAAAAATTATATAGATGTATAGTTGTGGTGAAATAACTGAAACCATAAAAAATTTGACGAGACAATGAAAAACAAATTGAAACTATTAATAATTATTCATTTAAACTGGAAATTACCTAAATGTTATTATTTTATTGACTTTATTTACTTTAAATAGCCAACAACTAAAAGCTACGATGATTTTTCTCAGTGGAATATTTTTTTCAGCGTCCCGTCAGCCGTACGTTGAAGTATGGCGGATTTTCGGACAGTCATTACAAATGGTACCCTCGATCGCACTTTTTCAAAAGACCTTGTCTCAAAAGAAGTGACTCCCATTGACGGATGTTATTTTTAAAAGTGCACTTGTTCGCCCTTTCCCCTTTAATTCCATGTTTTATGAAAAGAATTCTCCCGTTTGCACGGAGAGATGGAACAGTCAGTCAGCGCCGCTCGTACAGTCGCGCGCCGTGTGATACTTGTCGGTGCGAGTAGGTGAAAGTGTGTATTCTACAATTCGCATAAAAGACGAACTTGGTCTACGTCGCCTTGGATCACATGTACCGATGATGCGATCGTTCATATACGCACACGTTCATATTCAAATCAATTCAAAACGATCGGCTTTTCTTACGTTCATTCATTTTATAATCCTGTCCAATTACTTTCATTCCTTTTTTTTCCAATCTATGTTTTCAATAAAGTTGGACTGTTCCACTTATGAAAAACATGGAGAAAAAATAATTGTTTAAACAACTTCAAGCGAAATACGGAGGACATGTATTTTATTTAATTATATAAATGTATAACATTTTATTTTATAAATCATTTTATTTCGTTATATAAATTTATAAATATCGTTGATGCAAAGAATATTGATTTTACGTAATTGAGTGTTTGGAACTGAAAATGGGTGGTGATAAATATCGTTGGACTAGAAGGAAGCAAAAAGGATCACGATCGACAATGGCTGCCGATTCGCACTTGCCGATCGGGCCTGCGATCTCGTCGCTGCGACGTCGCGACGGCCGCGTGTCGCAACGCGCCGTTGCCGTAATGCTTTACGAAATTCGTCGTGAAAGTAGCGACAGCTTTTGCAACGGCAACGTAACTCCGAGCGTTACGTTACGCGCCTGTCGACTGTGACTAACCGCGCGCTGCTTTTTCCTCCGCGCTTAGCCGCAAAAACGGCATTAATATTCAAGGATTTTTTCGCGCGCGCCGACCGGCCGCGAAGGATACGACTGCAAAGGTCGCGGAAGGAAAACGCCGGCCTTTCGGCAACACTCTTGAAAATGATCGATTAATTATAAGAAAACACGATTACATTTGTTTTAAGAGAAATATGCTTTAAATCACGAGAATTAATCGAAACATAATTTTAGAGCATGTTTGTGATAATTTTTTTTATGATATAAGGATATCTATTGATCATAATCGGATTTATTCTTGTCATGAGTGGAATTATTTTTAAAAGCTTTTTGGTGCTATAGCGAGCCAACCTATATTATTGACAAGTTTCAATGTCTCAGACAGATATTAAGATTAATAAAAAAACTAGCTGATTCTATTCGATCTTAATAGATTTTATTCTTATGGTAATCGGAATTATTTTTGTCCGAATTTCCAGTAGAAAATCCACTTATGATAAGGATATTCCGATGATAAGTCGATCGTTTTAAAAGTGGAGAATATTTTCGGCCACTGTTGTAAATCTTGGTCAATGCTTCATTTTGTTTAATAATGTAATTTATTGTTGGCATTTTTTAGTTTTTTTTTTCTTTATTCAGCATGCTCAGTAAATTATGTTTTTGTTAAAAACCTAAATGTGGAACAAGAGAATTTTCCCAACTGACGCCATATTTATAAAAAGATACAATTTACACTCATCGATGTAAACGAAGCAAATTATTTAATCTAACTGAAACGCGATTTAATCAATTCCTATCAGGTTTGTATGTGTTGATATCGGCTCTTGTTTATTTTTGTACGAAAATATACCTACGATTAGTATCGTCACAAGAAAATCCTTCAGTCAATATTTTTATTCACGTTTCATTTAAAATTTTATTTCAAGAAAACTGAAATTTCAATTGATGACTGCGTAAAAACGTTTATAAAATATAAATTAGTTGATAAAAAATGTTGACAATTGCATCAAAATGTTATACGAATTTTTCGTGTTATTTTAATGTAAAAAACGGACTTTACATTATTTTCATTTATCATTACATTAAATTCGTTAAACTATCACGCAAATGCGTCTTACTCACTCGTTGATTATTAAGTTCTTTGAGCTGATACTCTCGATTTTGTTTGCAAAAATGACGCGACGATTGGAGCGGCGTGCACGATAACGCGCTGCGTGGTTCTCTGACTAGGGCGTAACGTTATCAGCTCCCGATGGAAGACTGTGCAATTCTAATGCGACGTGCTTCGTTCAAACGCCCAAATGCTGTACATATTGATCAACGCGTGTTGTACACGTCGGACATGAATATACACTTTTTACGAATAATTAACGCCGTTCATTTATTGCCCACGATTTTATTCCGATTTGATTTCAATTCAATTTTAATTCAAGTTTTATATATATTACTTTAATCAACGTCTTTTATTTGTTTAATAACGTTTTTATGAACAATTGTGTTTCATATAATCAAAGAAAATTCAAATAAGTAGAACCTTTCCAGTTTTTCACTGTAAATTTGATTTTTAAAACAGTATTTTTCGTAGTACTATTTCGTTGCAAAAAAAAAACGCTCGTATTTTACAAAAATGTTTTCCATCTCTGTTGATTTTTTTCCAACGTGAGTTTCGTTTGTTTGATTTTGAAATAAAAATATTCGTTTGTAGTTGTTATTATCATTATTATAGAAGGAAAAAATCAAATTGCAAATTATTGAATTCGAAAATAAATCTGGGACCCAGCAAAAAGTTACAAGATACCAACGATATTTATATAATTTAGTAAAAATTGTACGACGCCATACAAATGTCGCAAGAAGTTTGCAACGAATTTTTAATAATAATCATTTCGTCCATCGACAAGCAAACTTCAATTTATATCAGCGCGATATAAAATGAAACAATTAATTTTTTCATTTACTTTCTTCGCAAATCATTTTTTATTGAAAATGTATGGAACTTGGAATTCGTTGCAAATTAACGTTGCACATTTTATAATTTTTTGTTTGTTTGTCCTAGGTTTACTATCGAGGTTAGTAATTTGCAAAACGAATATTCTCTATTAAGACAAGCAACGATCTATTGTCAGGCACGGCGTCTTATAACGAAACACGACGCGTCTTAAACGAAGTCGCGAAATATTTTTCGTTAATAACAAAGCAACGGATTCGATTGCACTCGGCCGGGCGATAGTGTCGAGTGTGCAAAACAAACGATACCGTGGTATTGGACTCGCTTTCAACAGCGCGTGGCGAAATAAAAATCGCGCGTCCCGAGATTAGAAGACTTATAAATATTCATTAACATCGGCGGATTAAATTATTGTTTATTACAGCGCTTTTCCTCGATACCTACGCCGGACAGTGCGACGTAATTACGTTTCATAAAACACTGATTAGCAGTCTTTCTAATTAAAACAATTAAATTACTTAACTTTAATTAGAAGCCCCGCGAAAATGCGACTCGAAGGCAACTTCGGGAAACTTTGATAATGTATCTTAAAAAGGTTGGGAAAAATTGCTCATTTTCTCGAAGAATCCGAAAATCTCCGTCAAGTTATCTATAATGGCGATAATTAAAAGGGAGCTCGTTTTCCCACGTTTTTCAACGTCGTTTTTGATAAGTAAACAAGCGACAGTTTTCATTTCGTTAATAATCAGTTGCACTCTTCATAGTATTAACAATATAACAAATTACGTGAAATTGAATGTAACATTCCATGTCAACGTATAATCGATTAACTGCTTTTTACAAAATGCTACTTTTAAATAAAAACTTTTTTCTTTTACGTGTGATTCAAGTTTGACTCTCCAGAACTTCTACACAAATTTTTTTTACTCTTTCCCGCTAAATATATTAATAATTCAACTGATTATGTTATTTATTTGCAATAAAAAACGAAATGAAATTCAGTGATAAGAAGACCAGGCTAATAAAAGTATAATTTATTTCATTGCATTACATCTAATTTCCAAGCGACGTGGGATGAAAAATCAATCCGGTGTATCGGTCAGTTTTATTTATTTATTTTTTTTTTTTTCGTTTTTCTTTTTTTTTCCAGCAAAAGCCCGAGCGTATCTTCGGGCCGTTTTGGGAGCCTACGTTGCATCTTAATTGCCGAGGCGTTCCTCGGCGAGTATTGTTCGCGTTGCCTTTCCGTCTTCTTTTTTTTTTCCTTATTCGCTCCGTGCAAGCCAGTGGGTACCAACTTGAGAACGAGAATGGTCGTGATGCGTGACCGGAATACGCTCGGGCCTTCGTTCGTATGCATGGGCAAAGTTCGGGGGATGTATATTCCTGACAAAATTCGTGGCAAGGCGAATCTCGAATAAACAAATGTTCCTCGTCTTATTTTATGGCGCTATCATTACGGACAAATGTCCGCGATCCAGTTTGCCCGGGGATAAATCTTCGCAAGGAGGTGCCATTAAAGCGCCATTCGAAAGCGATGGCTTTTTATCGCGCCATTTGTTTCCAATATGGATCGCGATTGCCCCGTGCTGGAAGTTAATGTCGCCGGGCGGAAAAAACGATGTTTCGGGACCGGCGTTTGCGGTAGAAATTCTGCAGGTGGCGCGGCGCGCGCCGAGAAATATTGTGTCCGTTTGAAGATATTTCGGTTGGCGTACAATCATTTTCACCGATTAAGTCATTTTATAAAGTTTATTGTACAGCGAGAAAACGATATCGTACGATATAGACTGTACAATTTTCAGCATGCTGATTGGTTGAAATAAAGCAATCTAGAGCAGTATCATTGGCTGAAAGTAGCTACGATATTATATCGTAAACAGTTTACTGTATGAAATTGTCGACGTTACAATATATCTTGTAGTGGTTACAATATGGTTTTCTCAGTGTAGTTTTAATTTAGAGATTTCGTTAAATATTTTGTAATAAAACGACAAATTTTTAAAGACGTTTTGTTCTTATTGAATGGTAAGAATAAAATTTAGGTTTTCGCACAAGATTAAAAAAAAAAGAATACAAACTCGAAATTAAACTCAAATTTACTGGAATTAAATGAATAAATTGTTTAATTCGACTAGATTTTTGCATTTATTCAGTTGTAATTCAGTATTCGAATTAATTCATCCGCCAACGGAGCTCCACCATAAAATTTTACCACCGAAATAGTCTTGCTGCGGTCTTTCCAGTTTGCGGTAACGCTGACTACGAAGTGCCCAACAACGAACCAACAAAAAGTGCAAAACAACGTGAAAAACGTCGCGCATAAGTATATCATCAAAAAGCAGAGGATAAACATGTTTTTTTATAGGAGAATGCCATTCTAAAACCAATCGAGGAAAATTGCAAATTTTCAAACTCGCCCTAATATATAGACATATACATTAAACAAATCATAATCAATTATATATTTTAACGGTGATTCAACCATAATTTCACCTACAACATTTACTCGAAATCACTTTAATGACATGAAATTTTGTTAATTTCCCCAATTAATGAGTTGATGCTAATAATATTTAATAATAATATAATAATATTTAACAATACTTACATACACATAATTTCTACTTGATTTAAGTATATTCAAGTAAGGTTAACAGCATAGTTTTTAATGCATATATACATAATAAACGCGACGAATTTTTCGCGGAAATAGGAAGAAAAAAAAGCAGGGCAACGGCCATCTAAGAGTGGCCATTTAAATTAATTGAACCGATCGTAATTAACTGTTCGGCGTGGCGCTTAATGATCGCCGCGCGCGATGAATTTATAATGCGCGCCCGAGCGAGATACCCGCGAATCGCTTTAAAAATAGTTATTATAAACACATGCGCTGGGCTCGACTGCCGGGCCGATGAAAAGCCCCGACGTGCTAATTATCGCGGCCGTAATTATTGTTGTTCGAATCTCGTTGTCTTTTTTATCCCACGCGGCGATTAATAAATGCAACGCGATTACCCTAAACGCTCGGCCCTCGCGGCGAGCGAGCCTTTCAACTTCTGGCTACTTCTCACGGGGAAAAGCAGTCGCTGCTTTAACGAAACAATAATTGTTGTTTGCGTTCTTGAGGTAAGTGTATCTTACTCTATATCACCATTTTTTTTTTGCAAACGTTGGTTTTTCAATCAATCGTCTTTTATTCATTTTCCGATTCTTGTTAATACTGATTTAAGAGAGAGTTGACACTTTTTGATTCTAGGGAGGAAAAGTGCTACTTTCGGACCGCTGAACAAGTCCGGCAAGTTAATTAATAAAAAAGGTTTAGCAAGTTAATTAATAAAAAAGTTAATTAATAAAAATACCAACTTACAAATTCAAAAAAAAGAAAGTTTTATTTGTTAATTTCTTGTTGTAAAATTACAACTTTTAACTGATTAAAAAACTGAATTCGTTGCAATAAATATAATCTAAATTTTAAAAGTATTATTTTTAATAACATTTTAACACGCATGTTACCATTTCGTATTAATTTCCAAGTCCACTTTGTCACGTTTTATGTATGCAACAATTTTCAACGTGAAATATACTCCGGTGAATTGGCTCTTTCTTTGTATTGAAAAATGTAGCAAATTGCGCGAGGAAATTCTGCTCCGTGCTCGCCTTCGGACTTCGCCTCGAACTTGTCACGAGTCCGTTTCGTCACTCTGACAGCGCGCAAATTTATTCCCACACGCTGCTGGCTCTCCTCTCCCTCGCCTCCCCCCCCCCCCCCCCCCCCCCCCCCCCCCCCCCCCCCCCCCCGTCCCCCCCCCCCCCCCCCCCCCCCAACCCCCCCCCCCCAGCCTCACCTCCGCGGGCTGCTGCACACTCGCCATCACCAAACTAAAACAATAAACGCCTGTGGCAGACACAACCAGGCCGGTCGTCTCGCAATGAGTGGAACTTCATCCTCTAGTGTCGTCTTGTCCATAGAATGGCTCCTTCCTTAGTACTTATATCTCCTGCACGCCCATACGAAATCGAGTCTCGGTCGCTTC
>JABFOV010005308.1:0-12292 GCA_022817685.1 Aradophagus sp. ZL-2020
AAATAAATTTTTAGCCCTGATGAAGACTCCAATCTAGAGTCGAAACGTTGGCTTTCTTAATAAACATCTAAGAAACTTAATGTTTGTCTGTTAATTGGTCGTAAATACCAATCGGAATTACCAATAAACTTGTAAATATCCAATATTATTTGTCTAAACGAGTAATTAATAAGTACATCCATACATTATATTTCTTTTATTCTTATTGTATAAATTGACAAATAAGATATGTAAATGTTTAATTTCGTCCATGATTTCGTTTTTTTTATTAAACTTATAAATCATATTTTCCTTATTATTGTTAAATAAAACTTATAATTTTATTTTTCAGAGAATATCAATAATATGCGATTATATAGAAAATTCAAAAAGTTCAGCGTTGCTTGAAAAATTCATGGATTCGTCGTTGAATGATGGTCAATGTCTTCCAGTTAAGAAACTCATCAGTCTTTTCTGCCCAAAAGCGAAGGCTAAATTAAGCAGCAAACAAATACAGGAATACAGATATTTATTTCGGAAGACAAGTTTTCGCTTCAAATTATTGACATCGGTATTAATAGCAAATTATTACCTTTTGTTAGTAGTTTTGTTTACAATACACTTGGAGAAATATTTTCTTCATGGAATGAAATATTATGTCAAAACATGTTACACAATGTGTAGTCAATGTGATGTAATAAATATTGTGAACATTTTGAAACAGAAACAAAAAATTATAGTATATGCAATTAAAATGTGTAATTAAATCGACGTGCCTAACGAAGAGAGGCACATTTCAAAATTACACTATATACTTTTTCCGTAAGCATTTCTAAAACGTACCACTCTTCATTAGATACGTCAAAATATACTAAGTGTATTGAAAAAAGAATTGATAAAATAACAAATTGATTCTTTTCAAGATTCAAGAAAGAAGAGGTAAAACTTTGGTGAGTATTTTACAGTAAACTCAAATTTATTTCATCGACCTATGTAATAATCATCCAATCATAAACATACTTATTTTGCAGATTCAGTTTGCGGAATTTCAACGTGTTTTTAAAAAAATGGCTGAACTGAACTGAACTGCGTTTATTTAGCTTTTTCGGCTAGTACATAAACAAATAAAAATATAATGCAGAGTTTGTTGTGCGAGTACAAGGATCGCAGCGCATACCTGTTATCAAAAGTATAAATATAACTAATTAATAAATCGAATAAATAAATATATCTCTTTTATGGACGGCATATCAGTGGAATTATTTACAAAAAAATAAATAAGTAAATATATATATAATAAATTAATAATAAATACGAGACAGACCAATAAATACTTACACAATAGGACAACTTTTAAGACGATACATAATAAATTAACATTCATAATAAATATTAACAATAAATCAATACTTAGAATAAATAAATTCCCTGAGAGGGAACGCGTCCTTGAAATGTCCAAAAGAACTGCAACGATGACGCTTGACCTATCTATCCTGGCCAACTGGTCTCGCTCTCTGCGCTCTAACTTCCTCTCTGCATTACCAGCATATACGTAGGGATCGTTTTAACCTTTAATTCATAGGTAGCGCTGGCGCTGTGAGTTGTAATGGCTGATCGTTCTGTTTAAAAGCGACACGTTTGTTGTTTGTCTCTTATGCGGTATAAAATTAAAAATGCCTCCGAAACGACGTTATGTTGACAGAAAAGGGACAAAAAGTGTAAAATATGGACATAAAAAGAAACGGCCTTCGAATCCGTATGAAATGGAAAGCGACATTTCTTCTACAACCGCGTCGATGAATAAACTTGTTTCCACACCGTTCGAAATTTTGGCCGATAATTCGCTTTATTACTGTATTTTACAATTCACTGCCGTATTTTCAGCTATTTCTAAAAGTGTCGTGTGTAAAACGTGTCACCAACGTGTTGAGTTTTTACAATCTAATGAACGCGGACTTGGGTTCAAACTGGATATTTATTGTCGTTCATGTAATAAAAACATTAATTCGGTATATTCATCGCCTTTGATCAAATCCGGATATGAAATTAACAAACGAATTGTCTATGTTATGAGGCTTCTCGGACACGGAAAAAACAGTTTGAAATTATTTTGTGGACTCATGGATATACCGAGGGCGCTTGCAAATAATGCTTTTCAGGCCATATTACACAACATTGAAATCGCATCGTCGTCTGTGGCAAAACAATCAATGCAGCAAGCCGCTTTAAAAGAACAATAAAATGTAAGTGAAGAGGATAACGAAATTTCAGCTCGTGAAATTGTCGTATCAAGAGACGGGACCTGGATAAAGGGAGATTTCTTCACTTTTTGGCGTAGGAACGTTAATCGGGTACTATACCGGCAAAGTTATCGATTTTCAAGTACAGAGCTTATTTTGCAAGACTTGTCAGTCACACGAAACAGAGAACACTGATCCCGATAAATATAGCGAGTTCTTAGAGTCTCATAGAGATAAGTGCAGCATAAACCATGAGGGTAGTACAGGAAAGATGTAAGTAGATGCAATAGTTAAAATGTTTAAACGCTCTGAAACAGAACGTAACTTAAAGTATGCTTACTACGTTGGGGACGGTGATTCTAAAACATTTAAAGGAGTTATCGATAGTAAACCCTACGAAGACTTCGTTGTCGTGAAAAAAGAATGTATTAACCACGTTCAAAAGCGATTCGGTACGCATTTACGCAACGTCAAAAAAGGTGCTGTGAAGAAAAGTAACAATGTGAAAGGACGTGGTAATTTACCAGCTTCGCTTATTGATAATCTCACAGTTTATTTCGGTAAAGCCATTAGAAATAACTATGATTCTATTCAAGGTATGAGAAAAGCCATTTATGTAACATACTTTCATAAAGTTTCATCGGATCAAAATCCAACGCATTCATACTGCCCCGAAGGTAATGACAGTTGGTGTTCGTGGCAACGAGCAAAAGCCGAAGGCAAACTTGATTCTTATAAACATAAAACGTCATTGCCAGAATCAGTCCAAGCAGTACTTAAACCTGAGTATGACCGCTATACAAGTGACAAATTTTTACAAAAATTCCTTGGCGGATTTTCACAAAATGCCAATAAATCATTGAATGCAAAAATTTGGAAAATCGCGCCAAAAGCGAAGCCTGGTAGTAACAGAATCGTACAAATTGCGTCCAGTGTTGCTTGGCTCCTCATTCAACGATGGCACATTGGCCCTTTTGCGCATTTTGAGAGTCATGGGCGTTAAAATAGGACGCACTGCAATGAAATACGCCCAAAGTGAAGATAATGACCGACTTCGCCGTGCGCGCATTGCTGCGACCCAAGCTACGAAGGAAGCCCGGATTGCTCGCAGACAGCAGCAAACGATTCAAAATGCGGTTACATCGAAACAGGAGGGTCCAACCTACGGTGCAGGCATAGCAGACTGATTGAAAAGGTAAGAAAAATAGAACATTTTTCGTTTTATAACGTTAAAGCTAATTATCTCAGTTCCACGTTTTTCGTTACGGCTCCAACGGTTTCTTGAGCTGTGCTCACAATTTTTACATGATCTTTGGTTTTTCTTACTCGAAAATGTACTCGCTATCGTGCCTCGATCCGAATTTTTTTTAAAAATTTTTTAACAAAAGTTATAAACATTTATATCTCGAAATTTTCAAGAAAAAAAATTTTTTTCAAAACTGTATAATTTCGTTAATTTTTTTTTTTTTTTTTTTTAAATTTGGATCGAGGCACGATAGCCACACTAGTCACCTTCAATAACATATAAGTAAAACTAATTTATTTTCACTTTACAGGCAGGAATGATTGGAGCCGTCCATACATTTTTTTTGCGGACGTTTTGATGTCGCCATTTTTAAGACACTTCACGTAATTAAAAATTCAATATAATCATCGATTTTTATAGTCAAAAAGATGAAGAATAAAGTGCTTTTTATCCCATTCCAAAATATTGATTCCCCTTTGACCGGTGCACACTTGAAAATGTAGCGAGTTTTAGGTCCGGAGAAGGGGTGTACCCCCTTATTTCTTCTAATGTCATCTCTTTTGATGTTTGTGATTTTATAAAATTTGCACTTCTGAGCTCGAGAACTGCGCCTGATACCGCCTGATAAAAGGCGGCCCTCTCTTCATCTGACAATGGTATTGCGTTAGTACCATTTCCATATTCTCTAATAATGGCATCAAATTTTTCGATAAAGTCATAAATCTTTTCTTTAGGTTTCATTTTCAAATTATATAATCGCGCTGTAACTGCTGAATGAGTTACATTTGTTTCACTACTCTTGTAACCTCTAATTTTCTCTAAAATGACTACAGGATCTGTTTCATGTATAATTTTTTTATGATATTGTTCATCTACATGATTAATTATTATGTCCCTAACTAATCCTTTTCTCTTAATTTGCGCATTTTCACTATAATTCTCAGAATTCGGTATGGTTGGATCTATTACATCCAGTAAATCAGTAGCTAATAACTCTGAGCGTAATCTATCCAACCATAAATCTAAGCTACTCTTTTGTGTTAACTTGTAATCTCTTTTAATATTTATATTTCATTTGCTTTTATCTTCTAGAGTCTTTTTAATTATCTCTAATTTTTGACTAATTATTTTATTGTCATCCACATTTTCTACATTTGCTGAATGTTTTGATTTCTTAACCTCTGAATTTGTTTCAGTCGCAGTTTCCGAAGTTCTCTTTCTTTGTACTCTGTTAACATCTAGACTATTTTTGGAATAAAAATAATTGTTGCTTGCTTGATTTTGGCTTACCTCCAAAGCTTTAATTCTATGTTTCTCTAGCTCTATGTTTCTCTTAATCATCTTGATGATTCTCCCTATCAGGTCGTTTCCTACTGCTGAGGCTTTTTCTAATCTAGTGATAATTTTATCCTGATGTTTGGTTGCTGTATCCACCGGTTTTATTTTAGGATGTATCGCAGGAAAGGAAAACCGTGACCTGTGTACATTTATGGGTGGTTTTAGTTGAACATTGTTCACCACTTGTGACAAACCTGTAGAGACAACACAGGGACGTTTCTCAGTTTTTAAAGTCTCCTGCACTTTGACCTCATTTGTCTCGCTTGTATCTTCTTTCTTCTCTTCTATTTTTTCCTCGTTTTCAATTTTGTCTTCTTTATTTTTATTTTCTTCAGTTTCTTTTTCGTCAGTGATCCTTTTTTCTTCCAATACTTTTTCATTATCATCGCAATCATCTTCTCCTAACAATCTGTCTTCTATCTCCATTTTATCTTTCTTGTTGCCTTCTTTAATTTTATTAATAATTTCTTGTCTTTTAGCTTCTATTTCTCTCTGGATCTCTTCGTTTATTTTAACTCTTCTTTTAATGCATCTAGATCTAGATCTTTGTTCCCGAAAAAATATGTTTACATGTAAGTATATTTCTAATTATTATTAATTTTGATTTTTGTTGTATACTTGATCGTGTTACCAACAAATATCTGATTCGAGCCGACATGCACATAGGATAAACCGGAAGAGAATACCCACGCGTTCCCACCCACGAACATCAGAACCAAATTGATTCACGAACATCAGCGAACCAATCAGATCCGAGCGGCCGCTTGTCCGCCGGTAAGGTGCGCAAGCCCTCAACCAGCAATATTCCCTGCGACTTTATCAAACGAAAATCACTCAGACATGAATGTTTATAGTTTCATATAAAATAACATCATTACTATATCTGACAAACAGGCGCCACCGTACAGCTAGCAAACACCAGTGTTCCAGTTTTTTATTGTTTTCATTCTATACCTGTCTATATTAAAATAATCTTTGCATTAGAAACATCTCACAAACCAATGAATTTTACCGCACAGCTAGCAAAATTACAATTTCCAATATCCATTTCGTTTGTCAACATTGCTCGAATTATTTCGATTTTATAATCTAAGTGTATATTCTGAATATACCTTTCAAATCTAAATTTTAATTGTATTTATCAGATCCGATATCTCTTTTTCTAATGCCTGTTAAAATATTCTGAAATCTATATTTACACAATCTCTTATTATGTGAACATTCTATTAGTTTTATATTTTAACATAAGTTTAAAAAAAACTTTTAAACTGGAATTTTATATTTTGAGAATTAAACTACTATGGATTTGATTTAAATGTTATTTATACAACATATTCTGAAATAAATATTCTAATTCCTTTTAATCTATAATATTGATAATTTATACAAACTTGTCATTTATTTGTCTCACTATCAACATGAAAATAAAAACTTGCTCTTAGTTATTACTAAAAAAAAAAAAAAAAAAAAAACGTATACAAACACATCTATTCTCCCTCCGAACTTTTGTAAACATCTAATTCAGAAGAGAACAAAAAAACTAAGAAGAAAATTACACACTTCTCTTTCTTTATATGCCTACAAGCACAAATGAATTTACAATATATTTTTTTCTTTAATCTTTTACAATATATTTTTTTCTTTAATTATTATTTTTGTATCATTCTTACTCTAATATTATTCCAATTTTAAATTTAATCTAACAATGGATATTTTAGTCTTGAATAAAGTAATTCTCAATACATTGTATGTAAACAAAACTCGTACAAGCCTGTTTCGATTGTTGTCCGACCTTCAATAATGGCCAAATTTTTCATTTTGTATTTTTTATTCTAATCTATTATAAATTGAATCTTACTTTAATTTAAACATCTATTTTACTGTTAAAACTTCTAGAAAATATAAGTTTGTTTCGTTCTCTATTATTCTAATATCCATTTATCGAAAAATTCTAATTAATGCTTACCTGCCATGTCGGCGAGATGTAAAAACTTTTTTTTTTCTGTAATTGTCCTGTTTTCCACTTTTTTTATTTTATTTACCAAAAGCGTGCTGGGGCCACAACCTGTAGAAGTATTGCAGAATAAATCGACACATGTACCAGTAAAAACTCTTTATTATACCAAAAGACAAAACCAGAGATGATTACAATCTGAGCTATAACGTTTGAAAGAAAAACTTAAAGGCGAATGCCAACTTAAAAGCTAAGACATATAATAATGTGGACGCCTAGTCCGCAACACGCGTGCGCCACTTTCCAATAGATGGCGTCACATGTGGAGATGTACCAACACTTATACTGTTAAGATTGATTTAAATTTTTTTATTTTTTTGTTCGTGGTGGGGGAAATGACGTAATCATTTTTATACATACATATTCACATTTTATTATTCTTTTTTGTACACATATATTGCAAGGTGGCAAAATTAATTGCCCAATAAAACAATTGAACCAGACAGCAACAAAGAGCTGACCAAATAAAATGGACCTTTTATTTAATTTACTCGGCATTAAACAACTAAATCACTGTCAAGCCCATATTATTAATTACGAAATTGTATTGGGAAATTCGATCGAGGGTTCTAAAATAAATAACTAAAGGTTAGGTATTAACTTTTATTTTATTTTGTAACATGGCATTTTGCCATGTTCCAATTTTCTTTTAAATTTTCGATTTGAAATTTTAAATTTTGAGTTGCCAAAAGAATCAAATTCTCGAGGACCACATTTGTCTATTTTACTTTGCCATTTTTATTTACTAATCATTCCATTTGATTTCTTATGTTACATATTTTGACTTCTCGAGCATTGGAAAAAGGGGTTGAGTTGAAGCTTCAACCTTTGGAAAATTTAAGATTTGGACAACCCTGAAAATCCAGCTTCCTTATCCTGAATCCTTGTTCCTGCCCACATCCTGGAGAAACGTTTTTGGGAAGGATTCGGAGATATCTCGAGTTTTTGGAAGAATGTTTTTCGGTTTGACTGACAACAATCGGAGTGTCAAGCTGGATGCGATTTCCGGCTCGAACGAAGGGTTGTCAGTCAGCATTTAGAATTTCTAAATTTGTTTCGTTATGAATTGTTAGATCATTCGAATTATTTAAATTTGACATGTAAACTCAGCGCGAGAGGTCACGAGCGCCATCAGTATAGCAATTTGAATTTTTCGAGATTCGAATGATTTGGAGTTTCGAGTTGTCATGGTAACGGTGCTGTTGACCAAAGTTTTTGGTCAATAGCGTTGATTCTTCTTTTGGCAACCGTTGCGTAAAGGCTGATTTTTCTTTTGACGTTTGAAGAATCATTTTGAGGAGCGATATTTGTTTGAGATTAATTCTGGATTGTGATTGCTCATTTTGTGGTTTTGAGTAAAACTGATTTTTTGGACTTGGCGTTACGTGACCTGCTCGGTGAGTGATTGTACTTTTGGTAATTTTGTTAAATTCGGATTTCCGAATTTAGTTATTTCAGTCGTCGCTCGAGTCAGGCTCTTTAAGCCATTTCAGTTTTGTTCTTATTTGGTTTATTTAATAAACTTATTGATTATTTTCTAAATCTTGTCTTGAATTAACTTATTTAATTTAGAAATAGTTTTCGTTGAAATTTGAATTTAAGATTACAGTAAATATAACGTGAGATTTGACTGATTAGTTTGTTTAATCTTTAGTTCTTTTTAATTTAATTTAAATCTAGTTTTTCGGTTCAAATCTTATATTCACGTTATAATTTTCACGAACTTATTCGGAAGAGAACCGTGGGACTGGAAACCATCTACATTATCGACCGACTGGAGAAGCCGCCCGAGGAGAAATGTTGGTCGGTTGGCAGAAAAGGGGAAATTCTACACTCTGTCCCCACCATGGAGTATCTTTACACAGCGCGTCAAAATGGACTTATGATTGATGCCATAAAAGGACAACAAGTGAATTCTCTTGTCCGACGTCGCACATAACGTCACGGGCCTCCTAGACCGTCATTGGCCTACACAGGTCACGAGTCATCTTGCCCTATTACAATCCAGGGTCGAGGTCAAGAAGTGAAGACCTTCGGGAAAGTTCCAGAGATGTTATTAGGACTGCCCGAAGGAAATGCGTGGCTCATTGTCGCGGGTCATGGATACGTGAGGTTCCGGTCGTCGTCAATATCGGATAGAGTTCGTGAATTGAGTTAAATTTTGGAGAAATATATTTATGGGTTAAATTTGTGAATTATTTTGAGTATTTTGTATTAGAATCTTTCGATCGGATTTTCTTTCGTGACGCCTTGGATACTTCCAGGTCTGACATGCGGCCACTTAGATAAGTAAGACCGAGCCATAAAATATAAATTTGAATTGTAGTATAAAGTAAATAAAAATTTTTTTTTTAGAAGGTCCAATTATTTTGTTAGTAATGTACTATTTATTTAAAGAAAGTGTCTTTTATTGTATTTGAAATTTTGTATCTGATAAAATTTATTTATTTGGTTGAACTAGGTTAATTTATATTGTGAAACTTGTACATTTAATTTTAATTATTGTGAAGCCCAAGATTATAATAAAGGCCTAATTTCTTTTATATTTCAAATATATTGACTGATGTTTCATGAGATAGAAGTTATAACTTACACAAATGATTGTAAGGGAAAGTTAATTACCGCTTTATTTAATTATTTTAATTTGTCAAATAACATTATGTCATATCACGTTATTTTTCTGATGTCATGTTTTAAAAATTGATAAAATTTACTTAACTTTACTTGTGGTACAGTCAATAATTTATAATAAATTGGAAATCTTTATTATTTTATTTTATCAATGTGTAGCTAATTTATTTTGTAGATTTAACTTTAATTATTAAGTGTCAATTTTTACATAGGAAAATCCCAACCATAACCGAACCCACCTATTTGAAAAACCCCTGTCCAACTGGGAAAGTGCATACATCAAGAATAAAAAATAAAACATAATTCCACCACTTAACACTTCTACGATCAATACTGTAATAACATCGCAGTTAATCGCTTAAATCTACACCATTCATATGTTGTACATATAAAGCTACAGGTTGTGGACAAGGCATGCCTGACTTTTCTTTTTCGCTCTTATTTCTTCGCATTTGGGTGATTTCTACTGATGGATCACAGTTGTCATACCATAGCAGTTATATTTTTTGATTTTCTCTGAATCGTCCACCCGGTTTTAATTTTCACGATTTTGGACATTTTAATTCTACTGGCCATTCTTGTCTATTGCATCTAAAAGTACCGCAACCGTAAATCATATGTTCTGATAATTTATCTAAGAGTCGAACAGAGGAAAAGAAATTGGTGCTTCTTCCCCGAAAAATCTTCTGCCATTGCCATAACGACTTGTTCTCCTAATAATAAAGAATTATCTTTTTCTTCTTTTTTGCTACCATACATATTAATTTTCAAAGCATAGCCGTTATGAGAATCAGCTGCAACCCATGCTTTTATACCCCATTTAGTGGGCTTTTGTGGCATGTATTGCTTGGCACCGAGTCGAACTAATGGTCTTTCTTTTTTTGCAAATATTTTTTTCTTCTTTTATCTGTGAATTTAATTTGATTTAATTTATTTTTTGATAACATTTTAAAAATAATATACAATAAGGTTTTTCTGTATTTTCAATTACATGCCTTTATCTTACAAGCGTTTGAAATGTTGACAATTTCTTCAACTTCATCCTCTAATTCCCATTTTCTACTATTGACAGATGTCTTATTTTTTGTTTCCTTTTGATCATAATTATTAACAATCTCATTTTGCTAAAAAAAAAATACATTCATTATTTTTTTTATAAATTGTAATATAAAACGTAATAAAATAAAAAAAAACACTGAAGATTACATATACAAATATTAAAAAAAAAAAAAAAAAATTTAAAAATAATTAACAATATAAAATAATTTGCATATTATAAAACATATTTTATTTTTTATATATTCTATATATTATATATTCTATATATTCTATATATTATATATTCTATTTAAACAATGACGTTCATTTTACTTTTATTTTTACTTCATTAACTTACTATTATTATAAAAAAAATAATTTAATTATCATTTTCATACAATAATTTTTAAATATTTTAAACATTCTCATTCCTAGAAATTTTTTCTACGTTCTTTTTTGTCGAGTTGATGTTTTCTTTGAATTTCCTTTTAATTTCTTCTTTTTTAAATTAATTGTAACAATTTCATTTTTCTTCTCACATTGCTTTCTATCAATCTCATTCTGCTATTAACATGAAAATAAAACGGTAACAATAATAAATTGTTAAAACATAAATGTAAACAAAATTAACCTATAATGTTTTGACAATAAAAAAGTAGCATGAAATGTTATATATTTTGTAATTTACTTACAATTTCATTCAATTTTCGTTTTCTTGTCAACATCTTACTACTTTTATCACACATTTGACCATTATAAAGTTAGGGAAACAGTATATTCAGTATCGACGGCACTGAACACGACCGTACATATTCACGCATACATACAGTACGAGCTGCGCAGAACGCACAGAGCATCGAACACGCACGTAACTTTACGAGCCCCCACCACTGTCTCACCGAGACTCGAATAGACTCTCACAGCTGAATCAGTTAATGCAGCTTTAAAATACTCCATTAATATTAAAACATCAACACAAAGTACGTTATTTAACTTGCTTTCTTGAATACTCGAAAGTTAATGACATACATCGAATTTAAAATTTTGGAAACTTGTTCTAGCCCATTAATTTATAATTTTACCAATCAACATGAATTTGAAGTCAAAGTATTAAAATTTTAGTAGTTATTGCTTGATTCTATTCACTACCACAATGCTACATAGAAAGTAAACTTTTTCGATAAAAATCAGCGTTAATGGTAAAATAGATCAGATTCACACTGTTGGCATGTTTCGTTGATTTTCTTCTTACTTTGTTACGAGTCCAAGATAAAATTTTCACTGACACTACTCGATCCTACGGACTACCCCAATGTTACAAATAAAATAAACTTTTTTTTATTAAACCCCATGTTAATAGTGAAAATAGATCAGATTCGCATTATCGGTAGGGTTCGAAAATACATTTCTAGAGATTATTTCGGCATGATTACACAGTTAAATTAAGTCTTTGGACCCGCTTCTCTGTGACCTCTGTGACGTCCTTCCGTCACACGTGGGTTACGATATAGATCAATGACACACGAGGGATTTCTCGATTTTTACTGTTTTATTTAGATTACTGACTAATACAAATACGGCGATGTAGCTGGGGGAACTCAAGTGAAATAATTATACTTAAGCGAGTATGTGCTTCAACGTCCAGGTAGTGACTCCCGATTGTTGACAATTCAAGATTGTTTTTATAAGTCTCGGTCATGTTCACGACCGAGTGAGAATTTTGAGAGTCAGCCCGATTAACAATTACTTGCTGACTCTACACATGATTCGCGGGACCAAGGCGGACTTAGCGCAGCAATATTTCGT
>JABFOV010005310.1:0-12291 GCA_022817685.1 Aradophagus sp. ZL-2020
CGTTTCATTCTTATCAAGGTGCAGTTACATGCTTCTTCGTAGCATATTACTAGGTTCATTTTACTATTATGCAGATCACGATAGCATGTAATTAAATGTATGTTGATGGATGTGTAGTGACTCAAGTTTTGTTTTTTTTTATAAGACGGAAGGGGAGAAAAGAGGAGGAAGGGGGTGTCGTGGGCGCAGAGAGGTGTAAAAGAGAAAAAAAAAATAACGCGACCAAAAAAATTCTTCAGAAAAAAAAAAAAAAAAAAAAAAAAAAAAAAAAAAACAAAAAAAAAATTGTAAACATACATATTCTTGAAACGCTATTTTTATAACATAATTTTTAAGTTTAGTCAAAGTAAAAAATTGTTGCACCAGAATTGAAGTTCTCGACTGAGAAAAATCTGTTGAGAGTAATAAATAAATTTTTTATAATGTTTTATAATGTTACTGTAACTTGATTGTTTTACTGTCTGTGTCAGTTGTATCATCGTTTGATTGTTTCTATCGATAATGAGATATTATCGAATTGTAATATGCATTACAAGACAATTTTTTTTTTATTTTATCTTTATGTACTGAAAGTCACATTTTTATTCAAATGAAGAGTACTAGGGTATGTTGACAATATTTTGATATATTAGCAACAGTTATGCTTGTATTATGCTTGCTCGATAGCATTTTCCAGATATGCATGTTATCTCAAACTGACTTGAGTAGATTTGGTCAAAGTTGTCAACAGTCTATCACTTTATCAATTAATCAAAATGTTATCAATTAATCAAATCCTAAATTGAAAATTAATGGATTTCGCTTTTCCTAAAACAAATGTAAAGCAGACACAAGTGTAAAACAGTATGGAATACAAAACTTTCCTGCATGGTTACTCGTACTAAAAAATACTGTTCCGTATTTGTGGTTGGCGCCATACATAAAAGTACACTACTTAATACCCTTCTTTTATCATTCACTTTGCACTATTGCGTTTCAATTTTTTCGGCTTTACATAATAGCTTATATCTGTTGTAATCTCTCAGCGAAACGGAATAATAATTGGTTTACAACGAAAGGACTGATACTGAAAACTTTATAGATCATATTGATAAATTTCTTCTTCGTCTTCTTATTTTTTCTTCTAACTTGCATATCTTCCTTACAATCTCTGTCAATAAACTAGGCCATATTTCAGGCTTTATACACTACAGCTGTCATTCAATTCATAAAATAATTGACATATCAGTATCAAAGTTTATCATCGAAACAATTAGTCGGATAACAACAATTTTCGAGCAATTAATTTGCATCGCATGAAATTAATCGTTAAAAAAAAAGATAGTCGTTTTCGCAACGGCTTTTACATTATGTCAGTGTTGCTTTATCAATCAGTCATTTAATGTACGGAAAAGTGTCGTTAAATTTAGGGTTCCAATCAATCTTTGCTTTCAATCAAAATCAACTTTTGATCAACGTTGTGGACTGTCGGATATGATTCAATTAAACATAGATTACATGATAGAAAAACATTGTTGACTTTTGACAACAATTAACTAAAAATTGGGCGCAATTAAACATTCTTTTAATAATAATTAGTACTCATGAATCATCGGTAATTTAAGATGCACACCAATATCCGTTGCACAGGCACGTACGTATATTACGTACAGGCACGTTTGTGCATGTGCGCATATCAGTACGACGCACTCAAGTTCTCATGAACATGCGAGTTTTACGAGTGTTTCCGTATTAGCGACTGGTTTTTCAAGAATGCTAATTCCAAATCACGCGATGCACTTTTCAAATTTTAACTAATAATAACGAGTTCGGCACATTGTTCGATTACAATAACGAGTCCGGTACATTTCGATTATGAGCAAATGTTTGAAGAAATTGGGTTACATAATAGTATCTTTAATTTCTCGTTTAATTTGTTTGTATTAATAAATTTTGTACACGCTATCGTGTCGTTTGTCTCGATTATGTAGATCGATTTTTACCAATGAAGCAACATAATCGATTGACCGGTCAATAATTTGTTATGAATTGTAAATAACCGCAGTTACCATAGATTCGTTTTCATTAAATTGCCCTAGAAAAACGATAATCCGGATCAAAGACCTTTTGTTCTTTAAAAACAATTACTATTTATTGGTGCTTGCCATTCTTATTAACCTATTAATTCGAAGAATAACGCCCAGAGACATTTGTCGTTTATTAATATAAAAAAAAATATATATATATTTTCGTTGATACGATAATTTCGTCATCGATAATTATATTCATTATTGAGATAACGATTTAAAAATAGTTTTTCTTGAATTTAAAGAGAAATTTAATCAAACAATCATTGAAATGTGAATAATTATAAAAATGTTAAGTCTGTCGATATAAGTCGACACCGTTTGATTTCATAAAATAACAGTGACCTGCAAATTTAAATAACAAAACAAAAACTGAGTAAAGAAATTGATGTTAAAAAAACATTAGTTTACAATTATTAGCAATTTATTTCCAATAATAATGCTTTTGCTTAGTAATGATTAAAAGGTGATTATTTATAAACAGTCAGTATTGTTTGAAATTGAGTTTATAAAAATAATTATACAATGAACATAAAACAGTGAACATGATGTAATATCCTTTTTGTCAAACGTCGATTGCGATAGTTTGTATGGAAAATTCGACAAGCTGATTGAAACAATAATTGTGAAATTAAATTATTAAAAAATTATTACTTTGTTATTGTCTCTTTCACTAAACTCAATGAAAATATTTTGAAGTGTCTATACAAGTCAAACTACATTGTTAACAAATTTTTCCTCGTCTGATTAAAAACTGTCAAATACTATATAAAATAGTTTTTGTTCATTATATCAATAAGATTTGTGAGTAGAATAAATTTAATTTATCGGAAAACATCTCATTCTGACAACGAATATATTTTTCTTCTAAAGTAATTAAGACAATATGATTAATATGATTTTAATTGTAGAAGTTTTGAATTAGTTTGAATGAAATCTGTGATACATTTCTGTTCGTTGATTGAATATTTTTAAAGGAATAATGATAAAATACACAAATCTTAAAAATTCTTCAAAAATGAATATTACCGATCATCATTTGACACGCATATGAATCCGATATTGCACCTACCCAACAGTTATTTCATAAACTTGTGTACAACAAAAATAAAGTCTCACTGTCATTCATCAGTTCTTGATTCCAATAATGCTACAATAGTCGTTCTTCACTTGAATCAGGTCATTTTACGATCTACTTACGTCAAACTTGTCAGGATTGAAAACAATGATGAAAAGAGATGAAAGTAAGCAAATTTAGATGATTTTTCATTGTTCAAAGTTCATTATTGAAAATGTTAAAATCGCTTGGTAGAACGAACAAACAAACAAGCAAAGGTATTCATTCATCGTCACGTATTCATTTGAACATTACATTTGCCCCAGGTCTCAAGGTTGCTAAAGGGTTTACGGCTGGTGAATAGCGTCAGATTCAAAGCTGTCCTCGTGACCACGGGCAATCGATCGGAGCATCTGGAGTGCCCTGCCCCACATGCTTCTGCTCATTTATCATTCTATTCTCGCGGCCTTTATCTCTGTCTTTCTCGTGGTCCGCAGCCACCGCCCTCTTCTTTCCTCCAACGCGTGCAACGATCCGGACAGAATACCGGCACAGTGACATAATATGCCGACATACTAATCTTGTATCGAAAAATCAATCGCAGTTCGTTGCATAGACAGAAATTGACCAGCCAGTAGAGATCATCGTTATCATCCACTCCGAACGTTCAACATCTGTCAACTCCGATGATTTGCAATCGACCGGCGACGGCACAAAGATGACCATCGCTCCTACCTTGTCCGAAATCCTAAACAAAGTGTCAGGCCTTCGGCCCAAATAAGGGCGAGTTTCTCTTAGAAGCACACTAATCCGCACAACAAGATTCGTTTCTTTTCTAATCTGACCATACTCCAATAATCACACGTCACTTTTTGTCATCACAGATATCGTTGTAAAGCAAATCCTTGGCCTATCACCAGGAAATTGATACACCGAAGACGTTGTCTTCAGGGGTTTAGCTCGAGACGGAAATTTCACGAGAGATGCGCAGAGATTGAATTTGGTACTGAGGGTACTTTCGGAATACCTCCTAGGTGAGATGGTTCGTGCTGTGGGGTGCCCACGTGAACTCGAGTTTTTAACTGACAACAGGCTATTGGTTTGACACATGATGTAACACTGTTGGACGGATCGATGGCGCCGCGACGGCGGTATTCTCACCTCCGGCTTGATGAGGTCGTTTGCGCACAAAATCGGCGACATCTTCATCCTGAGCGCCGTCTGATGGTGCAGGGATACAATGGGAAACTTGCTCGCGACACTCCGTCTCGCTCAGTCAGCCAGGCCGTCGAACGTGAACCGTTTAAGCGCACTCGGTGCTCACTGAAGTCTGCGTCGATTCGATGCACGCGCGCGCTTCTCATGTCTTTCCTCGTCATGGAAACGGAGTGGGACGACAACGTCGGGGGCATGCGTGCTGGCGCCGGGAGGGGCAATTTTCTTCGTCCTTTTCTCCTCTCCCTTTTCCCGCTCCTTTGAAGGCTGCGAATTGTCACGTGAGACTGTCGCAACGCTCCGGCTCGGTCTGGCCCGCCGGGCCGAACACGTGACCGAGCTTGACTTTTCACGTCAGGACTGCCAACCTGCTTTGCCAAAGTCAAATTAATCATCAGCTTGTTTGTGACTTTCGAAAATGACAATTGTGTCGCAAGTTGGACTAGTTTGCATGGATGTCGTGTTGGTATCTAGTATCGACTTAAATTTGATTTACAGACGGTTGACGATTTTCGTTATTGAAACTTATTTTTGTACTTTCGTTGTACACCCTGATTTAACCCTAGTAGAAGTTGCGGAAATTGACATGGCTCCGATATTGATGATTCCAGTCATTTGGAATGAATGAAAGGTAATCACTTCTTGATCTATCATGTTTTACTGTAAGCCAATCTTGTTGAAAATGAATCGATGACCGATTTCAGAAGGCAAGACAAAGGTGTGCGGGGATTTAAGCAACTTTTTTTCGTAGTCCGCGGAAGCCCCCACTACGGCGTTCCGGGCCCTTTAAACGTTAGTTTGACTGTCACTTTTTACGTTCATCTCTAAGGACCGACGAAGATTCGCCCAGAAGATTCAAATTGCGCGAAAAACGTGGGTCTAACTTTTAGTTCCGAAGTACCGCAACCAACGATCAAATGTCAAACAATAGATTATAAGATTGTTTAATTTTTTCCCCTTTTCGTTTATTTTAGATTTTATTTACAACGAAATTAAATTTATATTTCCTTTTGCCACAAAATTCAGAGAAAGGAAGTACAAAGAAGATTCGATTTTAATGCTTCAGGAAAGAACATGTTGATACTTCCCTGACCATTCTTAAACACATTTTAATTGCCTTTAAATTCTTGAAACTTGATTGAAAGTGGATTTAATCACAAAATAAGTTATCTAGTATTTAATTCTATTAATGACAAATTCTGTTCAAAATTATCAAAGTCTTAAGTGATTTTTCTGACTGCTTGGTATCAGTAGTTAAAACACTTTTTTAAAAAAAACTTATTACGACCTTATATGTTTCAATTACCGAAAACATCAGTAAAATGTACAAATTTCTTTTCTGCGTGTGTATACGTTAACACTAAAAATTTATTTGAATCAAAAAAGAATTAAATGAAAAATTTGAAGAAGAAAAATATTTCAACAATTAAATAAATTTCAATGAACAGTACAATTTAAAAACAATAAAATAAAAAATAAAACAAAATTCAAACCTCTTCAATAAATTCATATGCAATTCCGCTTGCAATTAGTTGGAAAACGTTTTTGTGTTTCATTCTAAAATTGTCTGTCAATCAGAAATAATACAACGTAAACTGAGATGAAGCACTTTTGAACGTTTCCAAATTGGCTACAAGAAACGCCTCTAAAGATGTTGTAAAAATTACTGCAAAAGTCTTTTAAATTGAAACATTTGTTTTCGGAGTGTAAACATTGAACAAGTCGAGCATAAGCTAAGCTAAGCCGAGCATACCACCTCTGCGTTCGCTGTCTCAAGGGCAAAAAGGTCACACGTATTGCGCGGAACCATCACACCCATCGGTGACCGCACTGCAACAACTTCCTCGGCGACGGCGCTCGTGACTCGTCTTACATCATTTCATTTTTTTTTTTTTTTTTTTTTTGCTTTTAACTGATACAAATATTTCATAGTGTTACGGACAGGTGTACTGTTGTCATTTATTTGTTTTTAAATTTTTTCTATTCATCTTTTTAACTGAATCTGTGTTTGATGGTCGTTAAAATTTGTACGGCTACTGACGAGTTTGACCTCAATGTCATCTCAATGACATATTCAAATTTCAATACTTAATCGATAAATATTGTTAGAGTTGATTTGTAGATGTTCTAAACTATAGTGCGGCGTTTGTTGAGAACAGAAGTTCTCCAATAAATCAAGTTATTGTCAATAAAGTCCGAAATATTCGTTTGTCAGATAACGGTATACAGGTATACATATCTTTAATGCTTGCAAATAATCGTTTAAAACGTCATATCGTTTCAATTATGAACGTTGTTTATTGACTTTGTAAAAATACCGGCAAAATATACGAGCCGGAAATGCACTTTGAATTCAGATCAATTGATATTTAGAAGGAAATTTATTTTGAATAATTCGCTGTCAGCATTAGTGGATTAGTATTGCTTAAAATAATGTTGCAATCGTTATCTCGTGTCAAGTGACTTGCTTCGTTTCAGCTATCAATTACTTCAAAAAATGAATCATCGCGTTCTGCAAGATCCGTTTCAAGTCCTTGCAATTCGTAATGCTTCTTTCTTGAATGAAAATTAATTCAAGAAGCTTCGTTAAGAAAAAATTCAACTCAAAGAAATGGGATCGATCGATTTATCTTCGATAGTGAAAAGGTTCAATGCGACAAGAATAATTTTATTATTCAAGTCTGGCGAGTCAACTCCACTCAAATCTATAAATAACTAAAAGAATCGCATTATTTTCGTTATGTTTTAATATGAGTCTCGCGCTCGGTGCGTAGGTAGCTAAAGAGGCAATGATCTTGTACGTATCTAAAATACCCACTCAGAATTACGTCATCGAAAAAATGCGGGAAAAAAATCGAGTGACTTTTTCTTCTTTCGGATTCTTTATTCGCATTGCCATCGACAAGTGATAAAACGTTCGCAGAACTTGCCCATTTATTTATTATTCATTTATTTGTTTATTCAAGAACTCGAGTTTATTGCATCACTTTTCACAAATTCGATGCAGTCCGATGCATTGATAGATCCAAACTTTGATAAGTCCAAACTGATAAAAGGATAATTACAAAGAATTATACATTAAAGTATTATAATAAAATTATATTATAAAAAAATTAAAATTATAAAAAATTATAAAAATTTATATTATAAGTTTAGTATGCTAAGCGAGGACTGAGTACCTTCCGCTTTATTTCGATAATTAATTATTTATTAATTTATTCATTTATTCATCAATTTCATTCAACTTGATTACCCTGAAAAACGTTACATCAAATCGTGCCTTCATTCTAAACAAAATTTGTTTAATATTTTTCCAATTCATTGGAAAATTATTAAACTGTAAACTTTTCCTCACTTCGATGTCACAAAAAAGTATCCACCCTATCCTTGATGATTCGATCAAATGAAACCTATATGGGAACCCATATACCTTGCAGATGATTGTGTGTCAAATTCTTGTATAAAATACTATATGAATATTTTTTGCTATGGTGCGAAGGTGAAAAGGAATTTGGATGAAGAATTTGCATTTTTATCTACCTTAATACATATACTATCGTTCTTTAAACTCAAAATTAAATTTGCAACGTGGTTAAAAAATGAGACGTCATGGCTCGCAAAATCTACTGGATAATACGTTCACGTACACCGGAACTTCTTGCTCGATCTAGAAATTTCTAAATGAAAATGTTATTGAATGTGAAGGTTAAGACAAGTGAGAAAATAGACGAACGTTTCGTCACAAGTGCAAAGAACGAACGCGGTTCGATAATATCGATTGGCACGACAGCGTGAGTCGCGAAAATTTCATACGATGACGCAACGACACGGTCGATTGTAAAGGGATGAAAGCTCGGTCGCGATTGGCCGGCTTTAGGGGCACGAGCGGTCGATCCTTCCGCTGACGTCAGCGGTGCGCCGCGTCTTCGTTGAGCGTGCCTACCCGCGAGACACGATTATGCGTTTCAGTTGGACAATCCAACGACAAGTGCATTTACCCAAGTACAAATACAAGGTCCCAATTTCAAACATTTTTCATATTTAAGACGCTAAAACTGTCTTGATTCCTCGGAAGTGAGACGCTTCTAGTGTCTTAGCTACTAAAAATGTCTCAACATGTTTTTACGATGTAGGGTAGTGTGGACACGTAGCTTTTTACAGTGATTGAAAAGTATAATAATTAAAGTTCCAGTTGAAAGTCACCAGACATGGTGTAAAATTTGAAATTTTAAATCGCTAGGGAGCTTCTTTAACTTCAATATATGAAGAAACAAAGATGTACAGAAATGTTTATATTTTTTACTTAAATTTTGTTTAATTTAAAATTAAATTAATTGAATTAAATTTAAATCAAAATATGTATAAAAATGTGTATGACCGTTGAAGATTAATTTATCAAAATCCATGCGATCGCAAATTGTATAAAGAAATGATAATGAAATCTCTAACAATTAGATCAAATCTCTTAGAAATTAGATAGTGTTTTAGCAGATTCTTACGTTTTCACATACGAGGTCTTGACATATATATAAACGAGGGTTGAAGTGAGTACTACTCCGTTACTACTCTCTTTCTTTGTTTGCTCTCAGCTTCCGAATCTGAGTAACAATATCTAAAAAGGGATATCAGAGACCGCGTGACCTCTAAATGGTTGAATCGTTTCGTTTGAAAGAAACGTTGAATGGCCGGAGATAAAAATAGTCATTGTTTTCGTGGGAGACCGTAAAACGAGTCACAGCTCAATCATATACCAAGGAACTCGCTTTCTTCCGCGTTTTACATTTTTTAAATCGAATAAAACATGCTACAAACATCTATATCCATCGTTTACCTTGTTTCTTCACTGTCATTTTTAATTCGTTACCATTTATAATTGATTGGTTGCAAATCATGTATTAGTTAATTGCAATCGACACGTTAGATTGATCTTGAACCTTGCGACTAGCAAAATTTTTGTTTTTCGAAATTAAGAAGAAATGATAAAGTTGACAACCATTAAAAATTATCATTGTGACCGTATTAAAAAAATATGACGATGTTATCAAAGTATAAAGCATGTTTCTTTCGATGTATTCTTGAGTCAATTATCTTTAAGGTGGTTCTATTATAAAGGAGCGTATTATTAGGGTTCCAGTATTCGACTGACATAATCAATAAATTTTAAACTATAAAATTATATTTCATAATAAGAGTTTAAAATTGAAACAAATTTTACCAACTGCAACACTGAAATAACATTTCGAATCATTAAACTACAAAATTAGAATACTGAAATACGTCTTAAATTTTATGTTTATTATCAAAAAGTTATCAATCTTGAAACTGTGATATCAACATTTGTTACATAGTAATAATTTATATGGGTACTTGCGTTTTAAATAAAACCAATATACTTTTTTAACAGCATACTTTTCGCTAATTTCCATCAAATCAAAACGTTAAAATCAATGCAACATATTAGATCTAAATGTCATGTAAAATCTTCTTTTTGTATACTATTTTCTAACTAATAATTATTAAAAATGACTTATCAATAATTAAGAAATCAAATTTTATGTTGCAATTTCGGCCGTTACTTTTTCAGTTTCATCAGCGATCAAAAATTCGACAAAAGGTCAACGAAAAGAAGTTATTCAAAACTAGTATTCCAAGTCTCTACAACCTCAAAATATGATAGGACGTGGCGTTAATTTTACATGAAAAACCGGTTAAACTTTATCGTAAATGTGGACGCGACTGAGTTCACTAATACAACGATAAACTTCGTGTTAACGTCACGGTTTGGACTTGAGGAAACAATAATTCATCTTTGAAAACATTTTCTTCATAAAAAATCATATATTCCTCTATTAGGCACATGAGGAAAGTTCTATGACGCAAAATTTGCGATTGTTTTCGCTAATTTTGTTTCTCTTACAACCGCGAAAAACTTAAGGAAACGGACGAGGAAAATATGAAGATATTTACAGATCGAAATCACAAAAACTTAATTTTTTTTATCCGACTTCTTAGCCAAACAAATTTTTTTTAATTTTTCATATTTGCAGTTCAAACACATCTGGTATATGCTCTTATTAGTTTATAGATCTGTCATAAAATGTTGTAAAATATATGACCGTATTTTAATGACTATCATAAATTCATATGACATACGAATTAAGTATAAATGGTAATAATGAAGGGAAAAAAAGGAAATAAAACATTATAATAGTCAATAAAAGAGAAAACTGTTTGCAATTTTAAATGAAAATACGTCGCGATTATGTATTAAAATTTTTCAAAGTACTTAATATTTATTTTATAAAACCAATTTCACTCGAATCACTTAATGTGAATCGAGCTTTTTGATAAATACCATTGAAAGCACCGCCATTATTATAGAAAAAATGCACATTTACATTGTATGATACGGCCACTACTCAAACTGCATTCAACTTTGTTTCTATTTTAAATTGCAGTCGACTGATTTTCATAGTTGGCTACTAATTCTAATCACTTGATTTGTTAAACTATTTCTCGCAGTATTATAACGATATACCGTTCGTCATATTTTTTAAATGACTAAACGGTGTCAATATTAGCCCAGCAGCATCGAAACGACTTATTACAAACTGACGTCAAAATGACAGAAATAACTAACTTGACAGACGAGCTAAAATATATCTGCGCTACATTTACGTTCATTGATATGAAATGAGTAATCTTGATTTAGTTAAATGTATTGCCTTATTCGAAATTGAAATTGCCGAACAATCAGCATGGCACGATACCCTTCGAACGAACACTGACTGCAAAGTGTTAATAATTGAATATTTTTATAACTAAAAATTTTTATGACAAAAAAGGCAATAATGCATTTTGTAGTATAATATTCAATTATGACTTTTGAAAATACGTTTTTGATCATTTATCATAAATTATAAGAGTTGTTATAAAAAAAAACAATCTTTTCTAATGTATTGATAGTATATTATTTTTTGTAAATTCTACTAGGAAATTTATATCTTAATATAAGTTCATTTAAGATAAGATATTGAATGAATACAATAAAATGATTAATTAAAGAGCAATTGCAAATTTTAATTAAATTATTACCGTATTTTGTCCCACGACATAATCCATTTGTCAGTTGTGAAAATAAATTCAGCAATATTGTTTGAAAACTAGAATTTTTTTAATTGAAGACAATTGCGATTAATTGATTTCAAAGCAATTTCCTCTTTTTAAACCATGAATTTCTTGAACATGATTCACTTGCAAAGTTCGTTGCTTTAACTGTCAAAGTGATTGAATGAAGTTTGCGGCAAAAGTATATAAATTTGCATTATCTTTATTTAGTCGATGTTCAAATTTTAATAAGATTATCCGCTAACAAGTGTTTAATTAAAACATATATAGTAAGCGAATATCAAATAATACACCGAGAAAAATATTTCCGCAGAAGAATAACTTTTAATTATTTCTAACTTAACGAAATTCGAGTAACAATTCCGATGTTTCAAACACGTGTAATCAATCTTCAACCGGAAAAAAAAGAAAGAAAAAAAAAGAAAAAAAAATTACTGGAACTTTTGTAGATAGATAAAATCAAGACCGGAAATTTTCTGTAAATTGACAATGTCATGACATCAGCAAGCGCTGATTGGTTTGGTGTCAATGCCCACGTGACGTTTCAGTTCTGTGTTTCGTTGTTATTAATTTTGACGTTACTCTATAATTCGAAACGGAGCGGAATACTTATGAAGCAAAAAGTCCTGAAACTGTTCATCGAACTAAAATTTTAAATTGCAGGTGTTCCAGTGTAATGTATTTGTTTCACTGTGAAAAACACAAAACAATGTTTTACGAAAACTGAACTATCTTATGTCAATAATCATTCAGCAATGCAATTCAAATAATAACATTGTAATAATATTGTAACACGAATGCATATGATTTGAACTGTTGCAATTG
>JABFOV010005311.1:0-12290 GCA_022817685.1 Aradophagus sp. ZL-2020
ATATAAAAAAATATGTAATAAAAAAAAAAAAAAAAAAATTAGTTCTAAATATTAAAAATTTATATTTATTAAAAAAAATACAATTTCACTAATTATATATATATATATATATATATATATATATATATATATATATATATATATATATATATATATATATATATATATATATATATATATATATAAAATATACACACAAAATTCAGTTTAAAATAAATTCTTTTTTAAATAAATGAATGGACTTTTTATTTTCTTATTTTTTTCTTATTATTTTTTTATAATTATTTTATTACATTTACTATCTTATATTTATTTTCTTACTGTGAAAATAATTTAATTATTTTGAACTTAATTTATTTAGTTTTTCTGTCATGATGTAAACGATTAAAAATATTCCGTTATCCCTGTAGATTTGTTTACCAGTTATACGTGAAAGCAAAAATTTTGCGATAATAGAGGGAAGTCTCGAAAAGAATGACGAACTGGATTGGAGAATTCGAAATTTAAAATTGGCGCCAAAACTATAATTTTATTAAATAAATGAAAATGAGATGTGAAATTGAAAAAAAAATTGCAAATGATTTAAAATTTTTATTTTTTTATATTTTACTTTGTTTCAATTTTCATTTTTCATAAACGAAAAAATTTTGCTTTTGTAATTTTTATTTACTATTTTAATTTAATTTCAATTTTAGAATTTATTGTTTATATAGTTGTCAATATTCATAACAATAATCAAAATCTATTATATCATAATGATAACAATAATAATCATCATAATAATATAATAATAATAATAATATAATAATATAATAATAATCATAACCTAATTTTTTCCACCCTCCCAGCAACTTTAACTTTCGATCCAGAACAAGATTGGGGCATTCGCCTTGGAAGTTGGTATTTAATCAAAAAAAATAATATGGACGTTAATTCTGCCCAATCAGAAGACTTACCTCCGATAGCTGCGGAGCTTTTGAAGAAAGAACTCTATGATCTGTCAGAAATGGTCGATTAACTGTGCCATTTATCTACGATTGTAAAGATAATCTCCACATTTAGATCTTCGAACTTAATGTTTATCATAATATAGTGTTGTAATTACGATTATTATGATATTAAATTTCGATGTAAAATTCAATAAAGATTATGTATATATTTATATATTCATGTTTACAAACATATATCTGCATACCCATGACTTTCGTGCAATCAAAATAAACATTGGAAATTTTTTATAAATGAAAAACCAAAATAATAATAATAATAATAATAATAATAATAATAATAATAATAATAATAATAATAATTTTTTCATTTAATATTGTAAACAATATTAAAATCTATATAATATAAACAATCAGTTGAAACAAAAAATTGTACTTTTTGAAAAGTAAAGAATTTTCATTTCACTTCCAGTAAATTGCTTTCATAAAAAACGGATCACATACTTTTCAAAAATAATCCACTTAATAAACTTTTTAAAAGTACGATAATCACTTATCATTTCCGTTCAAAAAAATAACCGAATGTTTAATCGACTAATTGATTTGCAGCTTAACGTAGAATGATTGGTCACCCCTGCTTTAACTGCACGTTTCAACAACAATGCTTTGTATGTTGTGATCGACGACACATGCGGTCTTAACCTCAAAAATGGGACGTCCGAAAAAGGTAAATACATCTGTCTAAGTTTATTAAGATTTAAACGACGTATTTTTTTAATTTAATTTTTTGTCAATTTCACGTATGTAAGTGTCACTTTTATTCATTAATTTGATACTAAATACATTTTATTTTAAAGTAAATTAACAGTCTGAATAAAGAGATTTCTGAAGATATTTTTTTAAAAAATCATTGATAGATACAATTTAAATAAGATATAGTTGTTATTTTTATCGATTCGATTGAGAAGATGTTTTACAATAATTATTTATTAAAAAAAAATATAATATATGTTTATCATGTTTAATGCATACAAAACATTCATATTAATAAAAAATTATATTGTAAAAAGAAACAATGAGAAAAATACACGTGTAATGAAAAAATAATTTATTGAATTTATCAATTTATTTATATTTAAACTTTAGTACTCTTTTCATATTTTTCTTAGGTTAGAAAACACGACAAAAAATCAAGTAAATAAAAAAAAGTGAAAAAGAATATAAAAAAAAAACATACAGAAAAACGAAACAAAGAAATCAACGAAAAAAAAAGAAATAAAAAATTAAAACTAAAAAATTCCACTTTTACCAAAGTACCAAAAATTTTATAATACTTACCAAACAAATTGTGAAATACACCTTACTTTATTCATTCACTTATTTTAGTAAAAAAAAAAAAAAACAAATTTTGGCTTCTTTAATATTTATTTATATACAAATAGACACGTTTTTCCAAAACATAACTTAATGCAAAATTACATTATTTCAATTAATTTTGTTATATTTTCTTAATTTATATAACACAATCAATGCTTTAAACTATACAAATAATACGTCATTATTTAATTTTACTGTTATTTCTTCTATATAAAATATATGTATATATTATTTTTATATTTACATTATATATAAATGTATAAATATATACATTTATTAATTCATATAATTACTTAAACAATTCATTTAACACATTTGTTTAATTTATTGAATTAATATAATCAATTTTATACAACATATCTATAATCATTAATTTAATTTTATTCAATTAATCAACAGGGTCGTTGTGTCAAACGCAACAAGCAACTCTCCGCCGAGGAGAAAAAGGAGGATTTGGAAGCCCCCCACTCCTTTGTCATTCATCGAGGTTTGCCGGGCGACCACGTTGTTGAATTAACGCGGGATTTCCGAAGAGTCCTCGAACCCTACACGGCCTCGTCTCTGAAGGAACGAAAAACCAACTCCATAAAAGACTTCGTGGCGATCAGCGGGATATTCCATGTCACGAATATCTGCATTTTCTCGAAAACCGAACTTGGCATGTACCTGAAATTATGCAAGGTACCACGGGGCCCGACGCTCACATTCAAAGTTATCAACTTTGCTTTATCGAGGGACGTGGTTTCCGCGTTGAAAAAGCAAATGGTCTTCGAGGAGGCTTTCAAACACGGCCCCCTGATTGTTTTAAATAATTTCAGTGGGGAGGGCATGCAGATGAAATTGATGGCTTCGATGTTCCAGAATATGTTTCCGACAATTAATTTGAGAACGGTAAAAAAATTATGTTCTTGAAGTTCCCAACGTTTATTAATAAACGAAAATTAATTATATATAATTTATTTATTTATTAATTATATACATAATTTATTATATATAATTTATTTATTTTTTATTATATTTATTTATTTAGTATCATATATTGTAATCAAAGTGAAAAAATTATATTCTCAGGCATTAAAATATTTTTGATTCTTCTTGTAAAATTATTCAATCAAAATATACTATTATTTGCATGGAGAAAAATATATCAGATTTTATTTTCGTTTATTAATAAACGTTAGAACCTTCAAGAAAATTTGTTTATTAATAAATGAAAAAACAAATCTGATATACACCAACCTGATACAATTGAATGAAATTTCCAACGTTTATTAGTAAACGAAAATTAATGTAATATAATTTAACAACATGTACTTTAATTAGAACTGAAAATTTGTGTTCTAAAAGTTGACTATATTCATAATTTTTCTTGTAAAATTATTCAAAAAGATATCCCATCGTTTTTAAATGTAGGAAATTGTATCAGACTTAATTTTCGTTTACTAATAAACGTTTGAAATTTTAAAAGCAGGTACATTTAAATTTCACTTCTGCGCCATCTAGGCCTGAAATATTTGGTTGGTCAACTCAAATTATTTTATTTTTTAAAACATCTAAATTTCGTTATTGATTTAAATTAAATGTTATTTATGATTTTTATGACAAATGAAAAAAAATTTAGCATAGTTTTTCTATATAAAAAAAATAGTTTTTACATTTTTATAAATTCAACCAGCTATTAAGTTCCAAATTTCGTCATGACGGGACTATTTTTATGGCGCTAGAATCGATACCGGGTTAGCGTATACTTTTCTTCATACAAATAATAATATTCTTTGATTGAATAATTTTACAAGAAGCTAGAATATTTCAATGTCTTAGAATAAAATTTAATTACAATATATGTTACTGAATTATGTTTATTAATAAATGTTCAAAACTTCAACTCTATAAAAATTTGGATATTTGATCTGATTTTTGAGATTTCTTAAAGTATATATATATATATATACTTGATTTTTTATGTTATATTTTTACAAATAAGCGAATAAATAAAATCAACTTTGTCAGCACTCAATCATTAATATTTCTATACCGTAAAAACATTTTTATTTTAAAGTATATTACTGTTAAATTAAAATTAAAATAAATACATAAAAATAATTACATTTCATACAATTTATTATTCATTTTAAACATTTTTGTAAATACGAAATTTTAATCATTTCAGGTGATCCTGAGTAATATTCGTCGTTGCGTGTGTCTGAATTACAACAGCTCGACCAAAACAATCGACTTTAGACATTATGCCATCAAAGCGGTGCCAGTCGGTCTGACCAGAGGCGTGAAAAAGTTGGTGCAATCGAAAGTGCCGAATCTCGGCAAATGCGACGATTTTGCCGATTTTTTGATTAAACCAACTGTGTCTGAAAGCGAGGCAGAAGACGACCCTGCGAGTCACGTTACGCTTCCTCAAAAGCTCTCTTCGAGAGGAAATCATGAGAAAGGAACAAGTGCTATTCGATTGTTCGAATTGGGTCCAAGATTAACATTACAAGTAATCATTAGTTTATTATTTATTGAAATAACTTAAAGAAAAAGATTACAAATAATTATACATATAAAAAAGAGATATAAGTAAAAAAGATCATTTAAAATTGAATAATAATAAAAGTTAATAAATAAATAAATAAGTAAATACTAAAGAAATAAATATTGAAGAATTTTTATAAAATCACAAACATAATTTGTATTTCAATATTTTTTCTAAATTCGTGTCAATGAAATTCAATAAATTTTCGTTTATAAATGAAGTTTAGAATTGATAAGAATCGCTTTTTATTCCAGCTCATAAAAGTTGAAAGTGGTTTACTCGATGGCGAAGTACTTTACCATGAATTGGTACAAAAGACAGAAGAGGAGAAAAAGAGGATTCAGAAAAAGCGCGAGGAAAGAATGAAATTGAAAGCGAAGAGACGCAAAATTCAAGAAGAAAATAAACAGGCGAAGGAAGCGAAGAAGAAGGAATTGAAGGAAAAGTCACTGAAAGGGATGAAGAAGAAGACGGAAAGCGAGGAGTTGATGAAGAAATTGGCGAAGGAAGCCAATGAAGCTACTGCTGTCGAAGAAGATGACGATGCCGAGTATTTTAGGCAGGAAGTGGGAATTGAACCAGAGAAAGGTATTGATCTAAATTATAAGTATATACATATATTCAATAAATATTTTATAAACGAAATATTTTATTTATTTGTACTTTAACGTTCGGTTTTATAGTCATCAATTGATATTTCAAATAACGTGAAAATTTCAAATTTAATATGTGAGATAAATTTGAAATTTTTAAAGTCATAATACAGAATATTTTATATTAAATCAATGATTAATTAACTGATTACTAGAAATGTTTTTATAAAAGGAAAGATAAAAAAGACAAAAATTGAACATTTGATAGATTAACGGTAAAATTAAAATAAAGCATCTTTGTTCAATTTTTTTACAACATTTTAAAAATAATTCCTATTTGACGATGAAGAAAATATTTAATCATTCAAATTGTATAAATAATTTGTGACGTATTAATACAACTTATTGTAGGTCAAATCAAATAAATTTGTTTCTATTTCGATACAAATTTCAAATAAGTCAAAAGGGAACTCTATATAATTTTATTCTAAAGTGATGATCTTCGGAACGGAGGCGTTACTTGGGGTGTAAATTGAGGGGTGCCGGCGCTTTCGCGTTCTCCGCGGTCCTTGATGGGGTGTTCCTCGTGACGGTAGCGCAGTTGGCTCAACGGAGGAGCTGGCCAAAGGGTTCTCCGGTAAAAGACCTTGGGTCGTCAGCGGGCCCGTTTTCTGTCTCAAGGCTCTCTCTCAAGGAATCTCAAGATTCCCTCAGCCTCAGGCGTGCAAGGGTTAGGGATTGGCTCACTTAGCATAGGAGAAGAGGAGAAATCCTGCCATGCCTTTATGGCTAAAGCATGGATAGAGGGACCGGTGACAGGATGATGGATGGCGCGAATGAATATCTCCAATTGTTCTGGAGTGAGAGGAAGATTCTCGAAGTGGGAAGAAAGATGATTGTGGGTTATATGGTGATGATTCACCACATTGTTGATAGTTTGGCTATTAACCGTACCCACTGAGAGATTATTAACGGTCTTATTGATCGTGTTGTATTCTTTGTGTACATTGAAGAACAAGGAGGAAAGGGATTTGTACTTTTCAGGATCGGGAAGATCTGCTTCAGCCAATCCCCTAGCCTGCGCTGCCAACTCAGGTTTTGCAAGTCTGGCTGCCAGAGAAGCAATCCGTCTTACTCTCTTAGCGATCTGGACTTTGTAATTCCTTGACACTGTAAGCAGCTTGGGGGTGAGCAAGGGGTGGTTACAATCATGCAGAAATAGAGTTAAGAACAATGTAAGAGTAAATCGACGCCCCAGACGAAAACTAGGCTATCTCAAATTTTAGTTGAAAACTATGCCATCTGAAAATTTTACATGTATTTTTAAATAGGAAATTTTGAAATGGCATAAACTTCGACCAAAATTTGAGATAGCCTAGTCTTTGTCTGGGGCGTCAAAATAAGGTCTAAGACACAACAATTAGGATGAACGGAGGTGTGTGTGTGTGTGTGTCGATGTGTGCGTATGTATATGTTGGGTAAGTTGAGGCCCGTTGAGTGACTAGCACCTACGGTAAATCCACCACAGAACAGCGGCAGGCTCATTACCCAAATGATCGTGCAAATAGACGACCCTTTTTTCAACCCTTTAATATCCATAGATGTACAACTGGAATAATGGGTATAAGAGGTCGATAATGTATAAATGTTGAAAGTATAAAATAAGTGACCTCTTTACTACTGTTTACTGTTCCCAGTCATACAACTGGGATAACTACTATATGAGGTCACTAGTGTCTATAATAAAGATACTGCTCTGCAGCAAATCATTACTTACTCCTTTCGGAAGAACTTGTTCCGGGATTCAAGAATGCTGGTGAGGCTCGGCTTTTATGGGTTGTCGTGGCGCTGGCTGTTACTTGGCTGCTGTAGATGATTGGTTGTAGTGCTTGGAGTTCGTCGCGCTGTACCGATAAATTAAATCGAACTGGCTGGATTGGCTGTACTGACTGTTTGACAGACTCCGGATACCGAACTCGGGATACTGACGGTATAATGAACGAATTGAATCGAACTGACTGAACGGACTTACGGACAAGTCGGACGGCTCTAACTCGGTAGCTGTATTACAGGATAACTTGACTGGAACGTACGATGTGTGTCGAACTGAATGACTGATCCAAACTGTGTTTTAGCACCAAAGGTGCTTTCCTATTTAAGGGATTTCCCTACCTACCGTTTTGGGCGCAAAAAGCAATTAAAATTCGTTTACATCATTTCTCAGGAAAATGTCTTGTAAACTACAGTTGTCGCGCAGTTTTTCGGCCTTCTATTGCTTTTTAGAAAAATGCAGATTAGTTGATTAACTTGGAAGACTAATTTTCACTTTTCAGCCTTCTATTTTAATTATTCTACAAAACTCGCAGCTTAAGTGCTCTTAATTCAAAGGACTAACTTCCGACTTTTGTTATTGCGATTGAGAAATTAGATTTTCTCACAGTTTTCGGTTTTTTATGGAAAAAACGCGCAGCTTAATTACACTTAATTTGGTTTCAAATTAAGATTTTGATTTCAAATTTGGATTCTTAATTTTATTCAAAGGTCAGTTTTGAATGTAAATGTAGCAATAAAGTTCTTTTCTTTCCGAAAAGTATCTTGTCATGAATTGATGGTTCGACAAGTGGCGCAACTTATTTTCACATCTCATTTACGACGTGCGTTAGGTATTATGTGAAAGATGGGAACAGTGATTCACACGTTTTTTGTGTAAGACATTAGTGATTCGAATTAGACGGAATCGGGATTACGTCACAAATTATTATATTTTTATTTCAAGTTTTATTATATACCAATAGTATGATTATTTAATCAAATTAGTATGTATAGTTTATGCAATAAAAATTATATTAATACCAGAGATGGCAAACGAAACGAAACGAAAGTTTAGTTTCGTTCCGTGTATCGAAACCAAAAAGTTGCATTGCTTTAGTTTCGTTTCGTATCGAAACTAAAAGAAAAAAATATCGTTTCGTTCCGTAACGAAACTCAATGTTAAGATTTGTTTAGTTTCGTTCCATAACGTAACTAAAAGAGACGAGTTTAGTTTCGTTCCGTAACGAAACTAAATTTCGTAGTATTTTTTTGTTTCGTTTTGGAACGAAACTAAATGTCCTAGAATATTTTTGTTTCGTTTTGGAACCAAAACTAAATGTTAAAGAAGTTTTAGTTTTATTTTACCTAAACTAAATATCTGTAGTGACGGTATGTTAATTAAATAAAATTATTATAAAAATTAAATTAACAATTAAATAAAAATTACATTTTCACAAATAAGACGATAATGTAGAATATGATTTAAGTTTTGTTACACTTTGTTTTTTTTTGTTTTTATTGAAAACGCGTTTTTTATTTATATATCTTAATAATGATTTCTTCTATAGATTTCTTTTATAAAAGAAGGTAAAACCTTTGCGACAGTATTTCTACAGTATTCTAAACTATTATACAATATATACTCGCATTCTAAAATTTTGTATCTTACAGAAAAAAATGAATTTAACAGTTTTTATTGTAAAAGTAAATATTTATTCAGTGCATTTCGATTTATAAGACATCAGCAACTGCACATTGTCAACTTAATTAAAAAGGAAGCTAATGAATAAATAAATGTGACATATTTATCGAAAACTTAAAACGTAACAGTGATTTATATTTAATTTTCGTAATTAACAGAATATAACACTAATTGTTATATATAAGTATTGCTTAAATTGTTTGAATACAAATAAAATAATAAAGATCATACATTTTGATTATCACAAAGAATGGCAAACATGTTTAGCTATTTACGAGTCATTAATTTTCAAATATTTATTGCACCGTAACAATAAAACATCTTCAATTGTTTTTGGGGACAAATTATACCTTAAAATTGATAAAATATGACGAAGATGTGAAAATGTTCTCTCTACTGTCACCTGGGTCATTGGTAAAGATAGAACAATAGTTGCCAATGTGCTCAATTCTTTATCAATTGTTTTCCGTCCATTCCAGTAGAGATGAACATTTTCTTTTTTATTAATTCGAGGTGACATTTCATAATTCAAAAAGATTTGTTCTATGTTTAAAGGATTAATTTGCGTCTTGTTTTCTTTTTCTTTTATAAGGTGTTGTACAGGATCATCATCCTCCGATTCTACCTCTGCAGAATAATCGTGAAAATAGATTCCTGTTGTCACCTCAAGTTTCATGCGCAATAACAGATTTTGTAAACATGTTCTCGCCTGTGTTTTTGTTTCTGGAGGCAGTAAAATTCTAAAACGTGGATCCATATAAATGCCCATATGAATAGCTGGCGATGAGAGTAGGACTTGTTCCCTTTCATTCATATAAAAAACAAGATCTTTAGCTAATTGGACGTCTTTTTTTTCAGTATTTATTTTGCATTTCAGCCATGTATCATAAAAATCACCGACAGTGAGTTGAGAAGATTGGAAAATTTTTGTAGCAATTTTTGCAGGTTTCAGTGCATCACAAACTGATTCAATATATTTCCAATCATCTTTGTCTAAATTTGGAAAACAATTTTTCGCGCCACTTCTTCTTTTTTTGGTAATTTTATTTTCCATTTCCTCTTCAATTTTATGACACATGTCTTTTAAATTTATTAAAGACAACAACATATCATGCAACGAATGCCATCTTGTCGCCACATCCAATTTTGGTTTTGGAAGTTTATTATCTTTTAATTTCTTTGAATATGTCGGTGTTCGAAGAACTTTGCACAACTTCCTTGCTTTTTGTATCGCTTCATTAAATTCATTACACTTCAAAGCATCTGCGACACATAGCTGCAAAGTATGTGCTGCGCATCGTATTGTATAGATGGTGGTATCAATAAAAGTATCTTTTAATAAAGTGCATTCGATACAACGATAATTGTTTGTTTCCTCGTGAAGACCAGTCGTAATAGAAGAAAATACGTTACACTCATCATTTTCTGAATCTGATTGGTCGTCGTCAGTAATTACGTCTTTATCTTCTTCAGATTCCACAAAGGAGTCGTTAAATGATATGCTGGTACTTAACTCGTCGTCATGTTGGTTATACGGTAATGAAGTGAACTTCATTGCAGGGCACTGGCAAATATATTCATGCACTTGTTGGTCTTTAATAAGAGAGACTGATTTTATAATATTGAAGGCATTATCCGTAGTGCAGCTATAGACTTGGTGTAGATTTATGCCAAAGTCAGATAAAATTTCTGTTATTAATTCTTTCAAATTCTCAGCTGTGTGAGATTTGAATATTTCTCTGATTGCGAGGTTTCGAATTATAATTTTACCGTCTTTGATATACTGAATATTTACACCAATCAAAGATCTATCTAGTCGAGTCGCACCATCAACTTTTAAACAAATCATTTTTCTGTGAACTTCAGACATGATTTGTGATCTCAATTCTGTTGCTGCTGCTATGATGTCATCCTTTGTATTTTTTCGGTTAATTACAACGTTTATTTCTTCCACATTAGCGTTAATTCCTGCCGAATTTTTTTTATCATTAATTTTTTTAACATTATTTGGATATTCGACACTTCCCTAATAACACAAAATATTCTGAAAATGTTCTGAGAATATTTTCAATAAAATTAATTAATTAATTAATTAATTAATTGATTAATTAATTAATATGTAAACGTCCAATCAAATAATATGTCGAAAACATTTTTCTATAATATTTGTAGAACCTAGAAATTATTTCTGGGATCATAGAGAAAGCAATATAATTATAATTATTTCAAGCATATTATATCGTTGAATATTTGCATGATTTTAGAATATTTTAAAATATTTCGAAATATTTTAAGTACCAAAATTAATTTTGTTGCAGATATTCTCAACACATTCTCGGAATATTTTGTATTTAGTGTTAATTTTTAAAAGCTGTTACAATTTGTATTAACAGTTTTCATTATAAGTTGTAAACTTTTCAATATAATGTAGTGAATTTCAAAAATTGAGTATCATATATTTAAATAATGTTGACATAAAACGTGAAATATTGTAATTTTTAAAATGACTTTTCTCTCACTGTGTCATACAAAATTTATGATTGTTGCTTCCTCATTCTTATACCAACTTTGTGAATTTTTAAATGTGAAAAAAAAATTGTGACACAATACCTTTAATGATAGGGTCAATTATTTTTCAAAAGCCTGAATCGTGTAAAAGTGTAAAGGGTCGTCCATTCACGGTGATTAATTCACAACATGCTTCCTTCAGTCTTTTTACGTCGATGTCAACTTTTATAGTTGCTGATTTTCTTTTCACACCTGTCATTGACGCTTTTGTTTCATTGGCCTCATGTTTTTTTTTTCCAATTAACAAAGTTTCCTCCGGATGGTGTCTTTGAATATGCTTATTTAGATTGCCAGAATGTCTAGACTAAATTAAATGAATATAATTAATTAATTAATCAATTAATTAATTAATTAAATTACGAATTAAAGAAAATGTATAAGTTTAATAATTACTAGAAGTTAAAGTGCCCATTAATTGGTTAATAATCTTCGGACAACAACGCAGTCATTGACGACTTATTGCATATCAATGTAATATATTTTGATATGATATTGGCAGTATATAGACAATATACTGGCAATATATTGTCAGTATATTGATAATATACTAGCAATATATTAACAATATACTATTAATATACTAAGAATATATTCTTAATAGATAGGTAATATATTCAAAGTGTATCTTAAACAAGGCTTCAAACCGAATAAAATAACGTTCCGGTTCACGGTTTCGGTTTTGCAGACATTTCGGTTTTGGTTATGGTTATGGTTCATTAAATCACCGAAAAACGGTTTTCGCTCCTAAAAATGAATCG
>JABFOV010005312.1:0-12290 GCA_022817685.1 Aradophagus sp. ZL-2020
CAGAAGCAGACGCAACATGATATATGTGTGGTCGAGATGTTATGTGGAGAGAGCACCGTGTATAGGAAGTTCATTGAGTGACATAGTATGTATGGTTCTATATACTTGTCCATAAATGAATATATGATATAGTGTAGTAGTTGTTTTTTTTTTTTTATAGCAAGAGGCGGGAAACGAGAGGTAAAGAGGGTCTGTGGGCGCGGAGATGTGAAAAAAAGAAAAAAGCATAAAAAAAAAAAAAAAAAAAAAAAAAAAAAAAAAAATGCGGTGCAAAACTAGAAATCTGGATAGTTTAGAAAAATAGTATTAGCAATTTGGATTAGTTAGAAATTATATGAATACTAAGCTGTTTTTTTTTTCTTTCTGTTTCCACCACCGTGAAATATGCATTTCGCGGTTAAATATTTAAATGCTGGATTTGTGCTGTTTGTACAGCTTAATAAAACCTATTTCAAGGAGGAATGAATGCAGTGTACAGTTAAATCTTAAAGATAATCTAAATGTCATTTATGATGACGTACAGATCACGGGAATGACGTTGTAAAGGAAATAAGGATGCTTTTTTGATACAACATTTAAATGTTAAATATTGAAGTATTTGATATTTTGATAATTACTTAAGCAAGTAGCTGCTTTCGAACGAATTTTCAAGAATTAAGTCTGACACGACGGTCAACTGCCGATTTGCATTTTTGTTTTTATGAGTGGCGAATAAAAGCAAAATGATGGTGATAATATTTGAGTATAAGTGTCGTATTATGATGCAGTTTTTATCGCTATGAAAACAGTGAATGTTCTTACCTGTTCCACCCAAAGGTTGGTCGTCATGATTTGATTTTTCAGATTCTGTAATGTGGAAAAAATACAAAATTAGACGTATATTTAAAAATTTTATATTAAAATAACAAAAAAGGGGACAATGCGCAAATGCATATACTGCACAAATTATTTACCGTGAAAATTAAAAAACAAATACTCCAAATATGTTCTAAAATAAAACACTAAAGCGTATTTGATTTCAAACACTTTTTGATTCACATTTTGCCAATATTTACTCAACACATCTAAATTATGCTTACAATTTGAACAAATTGTTAAAAAAAGCTGTAAAAATTTCTGCGACGTTGGAAAAAATGCCGAGAAAAATGAGACGAATATCATCATCTAATATACAAGAATACCACACGTCATTGTTCACCGGTTGAACCGGAAATTCGACATTATTGTCAAGTTTTCGTCGCGACTTAGTCCCGACATTGCACAGCAAATACACGATTGAGGCAAACTTTGATACTTGTGTTCGATAAGAATCAGCGCACGAACAACTTGCTAACAATCTCCGTCACTAATTATACGTTGCAAAGGGCGAAACAAAAGTGAAACTGCGCAGCTGCTTGCCGTTAAGCGCAAACCAGTTGACCTACCACGTCGATAAGTTGGGACAGCTTGAGCTTGATCTTGACAGTTAGGGCGTCCGTAACGTTGACGACTGGCCGAACTAATTTGTTGTAATTCGAAAGCAAATCGTCGTATAGTCGTTTTGCGTCCGGATTTCCTGAGCATCCTGAAACAATGCAAACATTTGCAGGCGTTAATGCAACGGCTATGTAATTTTTCACACAAATCTCACACTGTAAAATCAAGTGTCTCATTCTGAGACATTTTTGTTAACTGAGACACTAAAAGCGTCTCATTTGCGGTGAATTGAGAATCTTTTGGCGTGAAAAATTTCTCAAAATGAGACATTTGGATTTGTAATGCATTATACTTTTAATGTTTTTTCTTTTTTTTTTAATAACTAACTCCGACTTGGAAAAAATTGAAGTAAAATCATTATAACTTATTACACATCCTACAAAACTGTGCAAAATATATCACACAAAAATTTGTTTGTAAGCGTACCATTTACTTTATTTTGTTATTTTCTCCAGTATTAGGCTAATTAATTATTAACAATTTTTTGAATATATATTTAAAATACTAAAGTAATTGTTAATTATTATATAGCCCAACACTGATTTTCTCAAACTATTGTATAAAAATCGATTTTTTCGAAGTTCGAACTGTTGATAAAAAACGTCTTCACGCACATATTTTTTCTATCAATTGCATCGGCGTTGTTGTTAAAACATCGTTTTTTGATCGAGAACTTCAAATTTTCGAGTCAAAATGTCAATAGTAAATCAGAATGCATACATTTGTTATCGGAGTGTACAATTTCGTTGAAGTCATGTGTCAAAATGTTTCATAAGTGTAATGCGCTGTGTTAAAAGACACTCTTCCGTTAGTGAATTTCGACCACGATCTCGCCTCAAACGATTTGCATCATAACCGCATAAGCAGTTCCGTGTGCCATCATTTCTACTTGCGTTGTATCAACAATCAATAAATATTACAAGCTATTAATCCGGAATCGATAATTAATTGCACTTGCATTGTCCGCACTAAAGGCAAATTTCATGACGATTGCAGGGAATAAATATACGTAATAAAACATGCTGAGATAAACGTCGTGATATAAATCCAATTGTTTTATTAATTAGACTTCAAATTAATGAATCATTGATTTCTATGTAATAAATCTTCAATCAAATGATAGTTTATATTATTAAATCTTTTATCATCTTATAGAACAATACTTTGAATCTTGATAAATTGATTCTATAATGTAACTCTTACGATTATCATTACCCGAGTAAAAAAATTTTAATGTGGCTAGAATCTGGTTCTGATTAATTATTACGTACAGGGAGTCCTCATTGGATATGAGTATTAGAACCTCATAGGGATGTAACGCACAGTAAAAGTATGGTCTCTACGTGGAATATTATAGTACGATAATTTTCTAAGAAAAAATTTAGCAATTTGACCAAGAATCAAATCTTGTTTCTCTTGCGTATGAAATTCGAATTAGAATTACCTTACTAATCCAATCCATTGACGCATATAATATGCATGGCTATAAGATACTACCTGAGCAATAACACGAGCAATATCGTATTCAGGCAACCATATCAGGGTCATTTAATGCGTACCTGATAAAGGCCATATCAGGCAGCCAGTTATCAATAATGGAAATTGATATTTTACAGGGACCTGATCGGGTATGTCATTAAAAAATATAGGTAACTCAGACCTATAGGAATAATAAAGCACATGATGTTTTATGTTCTTTGGATTAAATATCGAGTAATCCAAAAAATTGTTCAATCGCGTAAGCAATTCAACAGTTTATGTCAGTTGAATGATTCTAGAGAAAAAAAATTATACCCACAGTCGCGCGTATATGCAAATCAGTAATTTTTCCATGTCGATGACTTCCAAGTGTAGAAAATCACCAACGACAAATCCGCTTAAGTTCGGCGCAAATCCGAGGAATTTTCAGAATTTGAACCCTAGCCGAAAACAGCGAAAGTCGCTTGAATTGGTAATAAGTGTACTTCAGTTCGGGCGAATCGATAATCCGGATTGTCCGGGGATCGAAATAACGGGATAAATAAGCGTGCGCGAAATTAGCCGGCTACGTTCGTTCGCTCGGACAAAGCTAACCGGAAGTCTTTGCCCGGTCCCACGGGCTTCGCGCGTCAATTATTAAACGTGACTTTTCTCGCAGCGAGCATGTTGCGCAGAGCCTTGCAATGGCCATATCTAGTCTGTCGCTTCTGTTTCGCCGACAAACGTCGACGCGGGATCGCAAACGGCCCATTGAAAGCGCGCCTCGCTCCCTGGAGTAATTGCGCTTGATACGCGCGGGCTGAAAGATACATTCGGTACTTTCGACGAAATTTAACTAACGACTCAGCTGAGAGCCGCTTTAAGTGGATTATGTTAGTTCGTTAATTTTTCATTTAGGGCTTGCGCTCGAAACCGTTCACCGCCAATTGATGTTAATCTGTTTGCCGTTGATATTGCGCGCCGATATACCGATGTAATTGGCAAAATAATCGAATTTATCCAATCGATTGTTCTAGCCTCTGTTATTAGATTAGAGTTTTTTTATGATAATAATAATAATAACAATAATAATAATAATAACAACAATGACAGTAATAATAAATTTAATATTTATACCTTCTGTAATGAACACAATATATTAATAATGCGTGAAAAAACGGATAAGTTTATTTCAAAATAATGTTTATACAAATGAAGCGATGAAAATGAACAATTGTCGGTCGCTGATAAGTCGAAAACAAGGTATCAAAATAATACAATAATAAATGATTTTCGTGGATTAATATGCATTTCATTGATAATTATTCTTTCGAACGGTGAAATTGATATTTCGCGTCAGTACGCGAACGTTGATCACGTCGTTATTTAACGTAGTTATCGTCCTATGTTTAATGAAATGACTTCAATACATCTTTTTAGCGCTTAAATTAAGATTGAAATATTCGCTCGTCAGCTATCGGTAATGTTACATTGATAATTAATGGGCCATAATTCGTAACTGAGGATAAAATAATGGACGTTATTTATAAATTTGTATCGATCAATAACGCGTATTGATTTGGACCTGGAAATGAACGGCCGTGTATAAAATATTAACCCATTTAAACAATCTTTTAATGTAAGCGACTCGCTGGCTTTAAAAAGTCGGAATTTATTTTGCAAAGTGCATATTCACATTTTGCAGCAATCTTTTTACTCTCAGACGGTGAATATTTACTTTGTATAACGGTGAACTATATGCATTCATCAACAAAGTGAAAAGTTCACTCAATTAAGCGTTCGAATTCATTATCCACGAGTTTCTTTATTTTCTTCGTGTTCTTCTTTATATTCATTTTTCCATTCCTCATAATTACAATGATCAACTCTAAATTGAAAAGAATGCATTTTTCGACACTTTGTAAAATAGTGATTCAATTTACACTTGGAAAAAGTGAAAACAAATTGTTTGGTTTTGCCGTGCCCATGGACTGGGCGAAATTGAAAGCGAGACAAAACGCCCGAACCTTGTTACGCGAAACAAAGAAAGTATATTAAAATTTGAAGAGATGCGATGGAGTTTAATTTACACGCGAAAAATATAAATGGCGAGATCACTAAATGAAATCAAGAGGTATCACGAAGAAAGGAACGAATAAATAAGACGTTATGAAAGCGCGTGGCTTGAAACGCACGTTATCGGAAATATTGCGAAACAAAAGATGGTGGTAAATGAAGGGACTGTGAATTTCGAAATTGCAACTGAACGAGTCAAGTTCACTTAGCAATTTAATTATTGTTTATCAAAATGTCACACTGATAAATAACATTTCATAATTTGCGTTTAAAAGTCAGTGTTTTATGACACTTGACAAGTTCGCAATTAGAACAAAATTTATTACTTATAACTGATGTATCATACTGACTTAATACTCGATACTTTCATGAGCCTCGTTAAAAAGTGACAAACTTTGTCTAAAAACGACGGAATCTGAAAATTGCCACAAAATAATAGCACCCGAGTGGAATGGTTAAAACATTTGTCATATTTCGACAGCGGTTTAACAAAAAGTCAGGAAGGAAAAAGTCAGCGGTCCCAACGAAGAAGGACTATGAAATTAATGAGGAAGCCGAGGAAGTCACGCTGGGTAAATTTTAATGCCGAGGGTCGAACGAAAAAGGGAGCGAAAAAAGCGGGCGTGGAAGTGTAAAGAAAGAAAGTTGGACGATTGTTACGGCTTATCCTTTGGTTTTCGACCTTTGCTCGTCGTTTCCGGGCTTTTGAGTACGCGCGAGGTCACGTGGGCCGCGAGTATAAACTTTAGTTGAAGGTTGATTGAAAAGTGGAAAGTTGGATGCGCTGTTGCAGGCGAGTCGCTTGGAAACGTAGCCGCGCGGACGTTTGGTCCGCGCCCCCGGTGAGATACTACTTAGAGTCGGGTAATGCGGAAATGCCATTACTATAATTCACGCTGGATTCATGTTGGAATTGTTCCCAGAGCGTTGTGACCTGGACGCGAGTAAACATATGAAACTCGAGTACAATCAAAATTACAACTACGACTCGCTCCTTTACCCCGTGCCCTCGTTTTCTCCCCCGCCGAGACGTCTAATGGCATTAGATTTTTGGGCACATTAGGCAGCTTTAATTGCTAATGGAATCAACGGTTGAACCATTTCCGAATTTAATTTTAATAGATTTATTATTTTATTTATTTATTTCAAAACACGAGTATATGCTATTTGTTTATTTCTTATAATTTAACGAGTAAAGATTGATAAATTTGAATTTCCCGCCATTCTAGCTGGTCCTAGTTGTAAAAAACCGGTCTTTAAAGTTTCATTGAATGAAGTATGATATTCATGTTTCATTGGAAAATAAACTTTGCTCTACACTTCGCGAATATAATGTTTCCTTTGGTGTATACATCGTTCCGTGAAATAAACAATTTAAAGTGTGGAATTGCGATTTCGCCTTTTCGATTGATGATGAAGACTGACAAATATTGCGCTTATAAATGTTGACAAATATCACAATCAAACGAATGATAATTATTTTTACGTATCTATGAATTTCCATATCATTTATCCATAATGGTTGTTCAGAACTGAAGAGCCTCGGAGTGTTTTTTCAAGCGTTTTCGAAACTTTCTCCGATACTATTGAAACGAAAAGTGGCTACTTTACGCCGTCATCAGATCATAATTGTATGATTTTTTCAATACATTATAGTATATTAGTAAAACGAGTATATACCGAGATCAGTAATTCATAAGAAAAAAAAAATAGCAGCATTGAAACGTCTTTTCGTATATGTTTATTAGTAAATGTATTATTTGTGTAAAAATTACGTATTATTATTGTAAAAATAATGTAATAAAATATACTAAAAATAAAATATAATATACACTGTAATTACGAAACTAAAGTTAACTGACAATTTTATAGTGTAATTTTTCAAAGTCCGATTTAACCGCCCTCATTTCAGTCTCGCCACAGCGAGCACTTATTCTGTTTGAAAATCAGCAGTTTTCCTCATCGTCATTCGTTGGGGACCTTCCAAGTACGTCTTCGGGTGAGATCCCAAATCCACCTTCGTTGTTCATGGTTCGTTATTTCCGTTTCCGGGCGCCTAATATTTTACTGACACTCTGCAGAGTCTCTTTTGATCGCCCGTATTGCCTTCAACTCTCGACTCTTTGCATTCGTTTGTCTTTGATGAATTGTTTCATATGACTTTGAATACATCGTTCAAACTAATATTTTATTATTATTATGGTTGTTGTTGTTGTTGTCGTTGTTGTTGTATTTTGATGAATAAAAAACTGAAATCCTACGTTTCAAAATTCATTATTCAATCATATTCATTATATCGTTCAAACTGATATTTGATTCTAGTCCTTGTAACTGTTATTATTCCAATAAATATTCCTCAAAATTAAATTTCAGTCATTACAACTGACAACTATTTTCATAAACTTTCCAATTTTCTTCTGCTCGATTAAAGTATGACTTTTTGTTTAAAAACTGTCAGGTCGAGTCTGGTATTAAGACGTTTTTTGGTCTGAAAATAATGACGGGCGATGATGGTTGGTTTTATGAATAATGAAGAGGAAAATGAGGTAGAGGAATTAGGATGAACAGGTGCGGATCTGGGATTAAGGTTAAGAGGGATGTTATGAATGAAATTTATATTAATGGACCGAGGCTGGTTTAGGGGGATATTCCGACAAGGCGGATAAAATTGATTATACTTAGAGCGGTTTACATTAGTACAAATAATATATTGAAAGCGTTAATATCGACGTCTGCGTTGAATATTATGACGTCTTGGGTTAAACATAAACTACGGTTTCGCGCGAGACAGAAGAATATTGCAAATGTTCACGGGATCGGAGAAAAGTTACTTTTGCACTGCCACGTGCAAGCTTTTACGACACACCCGTCAGATATCAATTTCTTTGCTGTTTTACGGTCGAAATCTTATAGCGTTATAATTAAGTCAAGTCATATTATTATTATTGAGATAAAGAAATTTGGCTACATGCATTAACAATTTATTTGTCATATCAAATAATATTCTAAAAATACATTTATGATATAAACTTAATTGGTTTGTGATAAAAAAACGTTTGATTCTCAACGAAAATAGCTGACGGGTAAAAGATAAATGAATATTTTATGTACATACTTTTTATATATCTATAAAATATAAAATAAACCTTCTTTGTATGTTGTACATGTTTTTTTAATACACATTTTTAGCGAATATATTTCCGTCCGCGAGGATCATCGAAACCCTTTTCGTTTCCTCTCCTTTCGTTTGCAATAATCGAACGGGACTCGGCCAAACTTGTGGAGTAAATTTTCGCGGACAAAGAGGAAGGTATTATTTCATTCGATTTAATCGTGAATAAGTATTCGAATAAATTTCACAAATACGCGTCTCCGAGTGTCTGATACGAGAATGGCACGAGACGTAGCGTTAAATAGGTCCGCTTTGCGAGCGCCGCAGCTCGTTGTCGGCGTAAAAGGCACTCCATTTTTCCCTTTACGGCCCAACTTTTGCGCCACTGCGAACAATCCGCCGTTACACGGGATACTTATATTTTTTTTTTTTTTACTTTTTTTTCACTGCGCTTTTCACGCTCCGAAGTCGCACTTGCGTGGACTTTTTTTCCTTTTTCTTCCCACCTATCGGATTTCTTGAGCCGTAGTTATAGCCGTTTGTCTGATTTTACGTCGCGGATTGTTATTCGGAGAGGGCCGTAGTCGTATAAATAAAAAGCGGACTAATTAACCGATAAGCGCGAATAAACTTGTCAACGTTTCGATTTATATATCAAACCGATTGTATCTTTTTATTCTGGCATTTCCGTTTCTTTAAGTTCACAGTCGAGTTCAAGTTTTTTAATTACTTTAACGGACTATCGGTGGATCAAGATGTAATTTGTGCTGCTTTAATTAAACAGATAGAAAAGTACGCAGGGACGAAAACGAGAAGTCGTTATTAGGGTCTATTTCGCGTTGCCTGTATTAGAAGTTGTAAAGTTTTTGCGCATAAATGAAAATGCTGAATTATTCAACAATTGATAAAAACATTAACTTTCTTCTTAATCTTTCGTCGAATAACAATTCATACAATACAACGATAATTTAAAATGATATAATGGTTTTTTTTGTCGTCTCATAATAATTTTCAACAATTTTAACTTTTCATTGCGCCACGAAAAAAAAAAGGAAAACATCTATGCGTACGATTCACATTGTCACGATTTACCTTCGAAATCCCGAGGAATCCACGATCGGCCAAATATTTGAATTTACATTTCTCACTAATTATATCTTCGCGTTAATCAGCGTCTACCCCCTCTCCCCTCTTCTACCACCCACCCAATTCCAGATTACATTCAATGGCTCCTCGTGAAAGATCCCGGCCAAACACGAGCGTTTAAACAAACATCACATTCACGCGTAACACTCGGCCAAGAATCATTGAGCGTTGGCCGGCAAAATAATTAATCGCGAAAAGTGCTCGCAAACACGATATTTCATTCGGCCGTGCGCTCGGCCCTTAAATCACATCGAAAAAGAATTTCCAGCGGAGGCCCCCGGCCGCATGCAAATAAATCCCCGGATCCTCGGATGGAATACTTAATGTCCCTCGTGGAGAAAAGTTGTTCATTGACTAATGATGTTTGTTTAGCGGCGCATTCAAGATTTATGATATTTGCGACGCTCGCAAGATCGACTGTCTTCGATTCGGCCGGGAAGACGCCACGGCGCTGCTGTTAACACTGACCGCGCACTTATGCGGTTGCGGTAATGCGATACCATGAATATGCCATGGCGACGACGACAGCACGCATATGTTCCCGTCGTCATAATCCCCCTCGCCCCCCCCGCCCCCCTTCTTTCTACTGCCCCCTCGCACAATCACTTTGCGTGCTTATTATCATTCGCCGCAATGTGCCCGATTAATGCCTGGCTTTTCTACTGGCCATTGTGACATTCCAGTTTGAATGAATATTGAACAAGTTTGAACGATAGTTTTAAACGTTAGCACGTTGTGAAAAAGCTACGGTTTTTGTTGTTGTTGTTGGTTGGTTTGTTATTTATTGGGACGAAAATCTCAGTAAATAGATGATAGAAAAAGTGGTTTGTGTAGAAAAAAAAAAAAAAAAAAAAAAATAAGTAGAGAAAATAGAGTGAATATAGGTCGTACATTGGTCGATCATTTTTCGTTGCGACAAGCGGAAACTTTGTCTCAAGATAATAACTTCGTTTGTTTTAAATTTGAAACTGATACATGGATTGAATAATTGTTGTTTTTAAAGCACAGTTAAAATGTATTAATTGTATGAATATTAAAGGCCGTATGTATGTAAAGGTGAATTCATTTTAATGTCAATCGATCAATAGAACTTACAATTCTGTCATCTGAATTATTTGTATCGTGTTTCGCTATATTGTTTATAATTAATTGTGTCATTAAAGTAATTGATATATTAACTGCGAGACAAAATAATTATTGGTTTTGGTTATTAGCTAAATATTGAATCAAATAATTGACTGTAATAGATGATCATTATTTCCATCGTAAGATATTATCAATTTCCAAAAAGAATTACTGCAACAATGTACTTTACCAAAATTTGAGTGAAAGAGTATTACCAGTGATAGACTTTAAATATATTTTTTATAATGTATAAGAAAAATTAATCGAAATATGCAATGATTCAAAAAAACGGCACACATTTTTTTTTAACAAATTATCTTTCTTAAAAATATAATATTTAGTCACTTTACTCGATTTTATTACAAAATCAACAACACCTTTTTACTCGGTGTAACATTGTGAAGGCAAAGTTAATAGAAAACGCGCGTAATTGCCGGAAAAAAACAGTGGTAATAATTGGTCGAAGTGATTCGAGTTGAAATTGGGGCGACAAGCGAGCGTTAAGGTCGAAGTAAGTGAATTACACGGAGCAAGGTGCTTGTAAAGATTGAAACGCATTTAACATTTACGGTCCACGAGAGTGCGAGGGCGCGCACGGCCCCGCGAATGCTCGAAATAGTCCGGGAAAGCGGCGAAAAAGGTTTTGGCACTTTGGACAGTGATCCGCGCAGCGCCATTAGAAGCTCGTATGCATGCGCGCACACGCGCACACCGTGTCACCTACTTACAAACACTTTGACGTAAATTGTCTCGTACGAGTACGCAACATTTCACGTGTTTTCACATTGCTGCAAATTTTATGCACACGAAACGAAGATAAAATTAGTTTGTTTTTTTTTTCCTTATGATTTCAGCGAATGTAGAATAATGAAGAATAAAGTTCGATTTACCTTTAAAGTGTAGTGATTCCGATTATTGCTTAGTTAATAAACTGGTGACTGATTAATTAATTATTTATCGAGAATAATTTTTTTTTAAATTATTCTTATTTTTTTTATTTTTTTCCTTTATGTGATTGAAGTTGGCAAGTATTTTTCGATGAAAAGTATTGATCTCTAATTTGTTTCTGTCTTAAGTACTTTATCGCAAGCGGAGAAAGATAAGAAAAAAAGTAAGAAAGAAATTGGCAGGCAAACGTAAAATTGACGCGGCTGTTGGACTGACCGCGTTGCGGGGGAAAAGGCAATAAAGATTGTATTTATTAGACGTACCTGATATGAGCACCAAAACTATCCACATGATCCCCACCAGGCTCTTCATCATGTCATTGTGACGTCACGTTTGCCTCATTTCTCCTCGACGTTGTCCCTTCCTGAAAGTTCAGGACTCGTTCTAAAAAAAGCAAACGAACGACAAATAAGCGACTTGATCGTTTGCAAAAAATGTGTGCACGTGTTTGTGCGTTGGATAGTCGGTAAGCGTTGGTACAAAGTATTCCTCGCGCAATATCAACGCAACGAGAAAAATGTGTGGCTCGAACATAGAAACTCCAGTCAAAAACACCAGTTTTTGAACTTTGTCATTTCGTCGCAAAAACTTTGCTTTTATTTTAACTTGATTAACGGGGGTAATTATTTCGGTGGCCATTCACAGAAAGTTACAAAGTGCGGTAAAACTGACTCTTTGATCTGTCCCACGGACAATTGCGAGCTAATGACATTAATGAAGACAATCATCGAAATAACATTTAATTAATTCAAACACTTTTGTTTCGGCCGAGTTTATTTGACACATTTGATACGTTTCGGGTTATTGTTAATTTATTTTTATACTACACTGAGAAAAATAGACTGTTATGTAGACAGTCTGAACTGTTTGGTAAACAGTCTTCGACTGTAAAAAATCACAGTCTACGACTGTACAGTCTTGACTGTGAAAATTGAGGTTATGTTCTTTT